>JACEIK010000319.1:395445-489948 GCA_018107945.1 Datura stramonium | reverse complement strand
TTTTTTGGAATGATTAAAATATAAAAGAAAATTATTATTATTTTTAATAAATACCCTACTTGATTTTTAAAAATTATGAATTCGAATGAAATAGTGGATGGTGTGGCCAACATTATCAAATATGATGAAATGCGTTACTTAGAAGTAGTAGGTTGGCCAGCTTTCATTTTCTTTAATTATTTCCATTTTAATATTATTTTTTATTAATAAACAAAATAAATTAACTTCTATCCTTGGCTTTTCTAAATAATAATAATAATAAAAATATAATGTTTCCAATTAAACAGAAATTAGAAAGAGATTGGTATAATTAGAGATGAAACATATATTCAAGAAGGGAATAATTATAAAAAATGAAAAAATAGTTGAAAATAACTGTTCTTGGAGAACATTATTGTGTTCATTTAAAGCTCAAGGAAAATAATTGATGAAATTAAAGTGAATTCAACTAAATTTGGTACACTCAAATTAATTTCCATGAATGTGGTTTTCCTTGATGTACTAATTTATGTTGTTGGGACACTTAAATGACTTTAACTTGCACTATTTATATTAAGTTAGTGTACGCTGATCACATGATAGGTTAAAATAAATTTAAAAAAAAATTGAAATTAATAATGTATATGTATTTGTGTGTCTATTACTCGTTGTATTATAAAATAAAATTCAGATCATTTTGAAATTTGTTAATTCATAGTAATAACTTATGCAAAAATAAAAATGTTTTCATATTAAGACATTAGTCCATTACTCATAAAAGAAAAATCAGTGGCTCATTCCAAACTGGCAAAAAAATTTCTAACTCATATTTCATTTCTCGTAATTTACGTGATACTTTTTCTCTTTCACTATAAGATTCTATTTCAATTAAAAAAATTTCATAAAAGAAAAAAACTAGAATTATAACCCAAATAGGGGGCAAACAAACTCTAGAATTAAACCCAAAAAGGGGGCAAAAAACTAGAATTACTAACAAAAAGAATTTCCTTCTTCACTATTCAGAAGAAAGAAAAATATTAACCCAAAAAAGGGTGCAAAAAAAAAAAAAAAGGATGCAAAACAAACTATAATTATTAACCAAAAAAAAAGGGGCAAATATTCCCTGTTAATTTCCCTCCAAAAGAATATATGATTTTTTTGGTTGAACGAAAGGTACGAAATAAATCAAAGTTAATAAAAATATCATATGAAATCTTTTTCAAAAGAATATATGTAACATGTTTCTTCGGTCGGAATATATTAAAAATAGTCTTTTTCTGAAATATTAATAAGATCCACATATATTTTAACTTTTTCAGATTCTATATAGACATAAAATCTTGTATGATCATGTTTTTTAGACCTTACCTCGTGAATTATCTGAATATGTTGTTGATGTAAAATATTAAGCAAATGAAAAGAAAATGCACGTCGTGAACTACAGTGAATATAATATATGTAAAATGTTAGGCAAAAAAGAGAGTGAGAGACATAAGGTCGACGTGTTAGAAAAGGAATGGGAAAGAAGAGGAAAAAGGAAAAGGTCATGCCCCCCGCTCAAATTCAGGAACAACAAAATTTGCTCTTTCTCTCTCTAACTTCTCCTACGCTAATTCCTTATTCCTTTGCTTGACTCTCGGTTTTCAGTTACCCAATCTTCTCCAGTTTCAAACTTGGTGACAAAGAAAAAGGAAGGAAGAAAAAAAAAACACACACACTAAAGTTTCTCTTTCCCTTCTCCAACATTTTCTGGTTTCATTTTCCAATGCATTTATCGGGTTTTGTTTGAAAAAAGGTGACATTTTTTGTTCTGATCCCACATCTTCAAATCGCATCACAACCTCGTATTCATCGTTTTCTTGGACGTTGTCGGGCTGCATTGTTGATGTGTCTGAATACTGATTGATTCTTTCTCCCTAAATGCAGGAACTTTTTGGTGGGATTGATTTTGATTTTGTGTTGTTGATCAAAGATTGACGAATGTTTTTCGCAATTACACCATGACGACTAACCGCAGTGCTGACGCTTCTAAGGTTCTCAAATTCTCATCTCAATGTCTGCATTGTATCATTGTCCGATTCTGTATGTGTTACTGTGATTCTCTCTTTTAGTTGGGTGTTTTCTTGGTTTCACATTGGTGTATTTTTTTTTTTTTACTAATCAGGTTGAAGGGGTTAATCAACCTCCTCCACCACCTGGGGCTAATGATCTCGTTCGTGGTGGAAGTAAGGTCAGCTGGTTTATTGCTGTTTATCATTTTGATTCATAGTCATTAATCTCTCGTCTAATGGTGCATGAATTAGAGAAGACCCCTCCCCTTTTCCTTACTTTTCATGTACCATATTAGTTTCATGGGCTTTTAGGGGCAAAATGCTTAAAAAAACATACTTAGATTTGATAAACACGCCTGAGGCATCGAATGCTAATATTTGGAGTAAAATCATTTTTTTAATAATGGTATATACTAAGAGCAATCGAGAATGGACTACATACTGAGAACATGTATTTCATCTTGTAATTCGTCGACAAACTTTAGATAAATGACTGTTTCTACTTTCTACACTATCAGTTTTCGTGAGAGAGATTTGTCCTTTTTAGGGGTGTAATATGCTTATCAGAAATAAAATTGATCCTTCAAAATTTGACCACTCAAGAGTGACCTGCTTCCTCAAGTTAAAAGTTCACTCTGTTCTGCAGCTTTACACAAAGCAATTTTCCATTTCCATGCATTTGATATTTGTCTAAATAGTTGAGTAAATTTAGAGATTGTGGATGCTATACACTCTAAAGAAGATAGTGATGGAGTTGACTGAAGATAAAAATTTGGTCTTGGCAGGTTTACAGAAGTGGTCCCCTGTTTTTATCATCAAAAGGTCTGTCTTCTCTTCTATGCTTAATTTTTAGCATAAGGTTGCAGAAGGAACGTTATTTCCCCTCTCTTGTTCTTATTTCCCGCTTTCACGCTTATGTTTCTTATTTCCAGTGTCAGGTTTCTTCTTAGATCCACAGTTAATTTTTTTTTTAGTTGCACTAAAATTCTATAACATCACATGTTTGCTATATAGTTGTGAGAAACAATTTAGTTGTCTCTTGGTCTCTAAACGAGGGGGGACAGGGGCGGTAGGAACTCGGTGTTACTAACTATAACTGATTTTGTAGGCCAGAAGATGGTATAATAGCTGAAGAGTGTACTTTCTAGTGTTTTCTGTTGGCACGCATCTGTTTGTACCCATTAGAAAACTTTATATCATGTGTTTAGTAAGAACCTGAAAAAAAAGAGGAAAGAAAAGAATCTGGGATTGTTCAATTTCTATTTTTCTTCCTCCTGAAGTACAAAAAGAAAAGAAAGCAAATAAGAGCATCTTCCACAAACCAAAAGGTTTCTGCTTTCAAACAACCACATCAGATTTGAAGTCAACTCTCTTAGGAATAAGAATGATTTTTGTCATGTATTTGCAGCAATGATAAATGGGATTGCCATGCATGATCTTTGATTATAGTTATTTGCGAATATCTTTCATGTTCCCATTTAACGTGCAGTTCTTCACTTCATTTTCCATTAGTTAAGAAAAGATGATTTTTACTGTATATTTGTGCAGATGTATGAATTATTTTTGAGGAAAGTAATAACTCCTTTTTCTGTTCTTTTTGATTGTTTGCTTTTTTGATCTCTCTTGACAAATAGCTACTTTTGTGGTTCTATTTGCTTTTGTATTCTGTCAAATATGCTTTATTGTCTTGTTTTACATGTGGCTATCACTTATTTGCTAATTTCTAGTTAAAAAAGAACAGATATCTGGAGTTTCAGGCGTATACTGAGAGATTTTCCATATCTTTATCAGAAAGCAAGAAGAAAAACAGAGATCGTTTACTTGTATAAAATTTAGGTATTAGTTGATGTTTCTGATTTCTATTGCATGTAGGAATTGGATGGACATCATGGAAGAAGAGGTGGTTCATTCTAACTCGTACCTCATTGGTCTTCTACAGAACTGATCCTGTAAGTTCGACGCTGTATACTGAAACAATCATTCCTTACTACCTAGTAATAGCCTGTTAGGCAAAACTTCTCAAATCAACTAATTTTGAGAAGTGCTTTTTTCAAAAGTGTTTATCAAAAAAGTACTTTTGGCAAGAAGCAATTTGTGTTTGGCCAATAAATTTAAAAAACACTTTTGAGCAGCAATTAGTGTTTGACCAAGTTTTTGCAAAATGCTTCTAAGTGTATTTTTCACAAAAGTGCTTTTCAAGTAAGTGCTCTTGGGGAGAAACTACTTTTTTTAGCTTCTGAAAAACAGCTTTTGCTACTCCCTAAAAGCACTTATTTTCTCCCAAAAGCTTGGCTAAACACCTCATTTTTTTAAATTTTTGAATAAACACTTTTAAGGAAAAATAAGCACTTTTGGCCTCCCAGAAGCTTGGCCAAACAGGCTATAAATCTAAGTCAGTTACTCCCTTATTATGCAAGTATTGGACTATTATCATTTCATGGTTTATTGAATCCTGTAATATATCTTCTTGTTTACTTTTATTCTAAACTCGTTGGTGATTCATGATTTGGAGTTCACTCTATTGTATATTATACAGTGAGTAGTAAGAGTAGTATGCAAATGAGCTCCAATGAGGTGGTTGCCATGTTGAAAGCTATTCAAAACCACAAAGAACAAAAGATGAATTATACATTGATTAGCCTCCATGCCCAATTTGTCATCTTGTAATAAAGATGGATCAAGTACTTATGTATGTAGCTACAATTAACATCTCTATTCTAGGGCACCCCAACTACTTATGAATTTAACTTCGATTAACATCATTACTCTCGGGTTACTAAAGACATGTAAGAAGTGAATTATAGGTTGGACTAATCACGAACTGAGTGAGCTCCCATTGCATGAACTAATGTGGTTGTAAACCTTTCTTTCTAATTTAGTGCTCTTTGAACCGTCGGGGAAGGTTTCCCTTCACATAGATTAGCCGTCACAATTTCAAAGCAATTTTTGAACAATCTTACGTAGATCCTTCATTTGACTTAACATGCTCAAATCGGATCCTCTCCTTTCCAATTTGTCAGGATTTTTTTCTGTCTTCTGGCTTTTCTGCGCCCAGCTAACAAATACAATTCATATTCTACCTTGAAATTGCATTCTTGAATGACTCAAATCTTTCCGTTGTGAATATTTATCATAATTCTTTTTGACAACATATTGCAAATGAATGACTTAGTTATATGTTTGAGCATTTAAATACATAAATGATTTCAGAATAATTGTATTTCACTTGCAATATTACTTTTTGTATTCCTCCTAGATTTGCTAGTGTAGATTGAAGCATAATCATTTTGAACAAATTTCTTCCTTGATTTAGCTTAGTTTGAATTTACATCTTTCTCTTATACTCCCTCTATCCCAATTTATGTTATACACTTTCTTTTTTAGTCAGTCCCAAAAAGAATGACATATTTCTATATTTAGTCATAATTTAATTTAAAAATACCTATTTCACCCTTAATAAAATAATTTATAGCCATACAAATATCTATGACTTGTTTTAGACCACAAGTGTCAAAAGTCTTCCCATATTTCTTAAACTCCGTGGGCAGTCAAAGTACTTCACATAAATTGGGATGGAGGGAGTATTATATACTCTCTTGACATAGAGATCAACTAATTAAGAAATTATACCTTTGAATCCTATTCAGGTTCATAATGTAGCATCTAGTTATGAAAAATCATTTGGTTGATGAAGTCAAAGTGCGTTGGGTTTATATTCAATCAGTTCATTTAATATCTTCAATCAATAGTATTAGCTAAATATAAATTTTTTCCCAACTCCTATTTGTTTTTTATAAGTCCATGAATCCTATTTGCTGCCAATCATCTGATGCTTCAAAATGCATCATCTTAAGTGCTCAATGGTCTCTTTGACTTATTTAAGTTTTTCTCGATGCCTTTATGTCCTTGACTGATTCTTTCAGAATGCTACTCCTCAAAAGGGAGGTGAAGTGAATTTAACCCTGGGCGGTATTGATCTCAACAGTTCAGGCAGGTTGGCTTAGTATCTATGCTAAAGATAGTGCTTAGAGTGGGTTCCTTTTGACAAGTAACACCAAAATGGTGAATAATTCTATTTTTATCCATGAATTTTCAGTGTGGTTGTCAAAGAAGATAAGAAACTGTTAACTGTGCTATTTCCTGATGGTCGTGATGGGCGAGCTTTCACACTCAAGGTGCTATTATTTCTGATCGCTTTTTTTTTTCTGTCTTTAATAATTTTATAATTTTTCTGTTGCTTGTTGTCATTCTTAAATTGAGTTCTCGTTTTCCCATATGACTCATTATATAGGGGAAGATCATGCTCCTTACAGGTTTACACTCCATTGTTTACTTTTACCATATAAGTATCTAAAGATGATCCACAGGTCACAAATAAATCTGAATACAGATATTATTATGAGTACATTAGAAGTTGGAAGCTTGAGTTTATTTATTTGTTTTCGTTGCTAATAATCAATTCAAGCATACTTAGAAAGCTAGAATGCCCCACTCAATTATCAACTATTTTGTAGTTTCAAGCTCAAAGGCAGAGTGGTAACCAGCTAGCAAAGTAGCTTTTAGTTATACTCCCTCTGTCCCAGTTTATGTTAAGGGATTCAAAGTACGAGGGTCAAACACTTAATTCTGACTGTGAATTTGTGTATAGATTCTACAACATTTTTGAAATAAAACTACATGAAAAGTTCTACAAGTCAACAAAGTTAATGATTCAAAATATTTAAAGAAAAAGTTTGAGAAAATTGTAGTCAAAGAAAAAACTGTTTGACTCCTCAAACAGTAACACCTTTACATTAAATGGGACGGAGGAAGTAGCAATTACTTTTCACATTGTATGTCGAAGATAGTGGCCTTTATTTATTCTCATGTTTAGTCATGCATGTCCTTGGTAGTTCTCCATGCCTAAGACATATATTTTATTTCCTGTATCATGAAAATAACGAATTAATTAAAAGTTTTTTTGGATGGTCATTTCTTTCTAAATAGGCTCTGTCAACATTCTTTTTGCTGTTTTCATTGTTGCATTGTGTCATCATGATTATCATTAGCATTCTAGGTGTTTCTGTAAAGTTAAAACTTAACATAGTCTAAGAGCTTTGATATCATAGGCGGAAACATCAGAGGATTTGCTTGAGTGGAAAACTGCTCTTGAGGAAGCTTTGGCAAATGCACCTAGTGCCGCTCTTGTAATGGGCCAAAATGGAATATTTAGGAATGATCAGGCCAATGCTGTTGATATTTCACTTGAGCAATGTAAGTTCTCATTAATCTGTTCTAAATGGCCAGCATCTGGTATGTGTCTTGCAGGTCGAGGAATAAAATGTGAACCTACTTATGACGAAGCTTTACTAATCTTTGATTTATAAGAAGCTTTTTTCACGAATGCAAAATAGTCAAGCTGGTTTTGTTTTTCTATGTGTATTTATAACTTTAATGAGCGTTAGGTATACATCTCTGTTTCTGTGGTAAATACACGTTACAGTTTTTCAGTACAGGAGTTGTTTTTAGAAAGCTTATGAGATCTGTTCTCAGGAAGTACGAGATCTGACTGGTCTACCAAATAGTTCAGTTACTATATGGCTTATGCATCACACTGTTCTTTATCTTGCTATCGCCATTGCCTGATGTGTATTTGCCTTAAAACATTATATACTTTTCATGCATCTAATTTTCAACTTTTTTTTAATTTCATTTTGCCTTTGTAGCTAATGATAGACAGCCTGTGAAGTCCTTGGTAATTGGTCGGCCAGTTTTACTTGCTCTGGAAGATATTGATGGAACTCCATCTTTCTTGGAGAAAGCCCTGAGGTTTGTAGAAGAGCATGGTGAGCTTCTTCTACTGTGTCAAATAACTATGGGATGATTGCTTCTGTAACATGGTGCATATTATTTCTTAAAGAATGAGGAGATAAAGTATCTATTTTTCATCAAATCAGATGCATTGTTTGTTTTCAGTATCTAATTTTGCGACATGGGTGTGTTTGAGATTGTCATATTAGAGGATTCATAGTGGTCATAACCTATAGGAAATGAGAGACCAATGGACCACAGCTGAGCAATCCCATCCACTGCAGAAGTCTATTTTGCTATGAGATTTACCTATTGTTCCATTGCTCCATAGACTTTTCTTTTGAGCCAAGGGTTTATCAGAAACGACCTCTCTATATAGGGGTAAGGTCTACATACATCCTTCTCTCCCCAGACAACACCTGTTGGATTCCTCTAGGTGTGTTGTTGTTGTTATTATTTACCTATTGTCCCATGTTACTAGGTGGATTACGCTAGTAGGTTGCTCATCAAACCGACTCAAGGCTTCAACATTGAGATAAAATGTCGAAATTCAAAAGTTTAATACTCCCTCCATCTTGAAGTTTCACTTTCTAAGAGTCTAAGAATTGAATCTTTGACTAAGATTTTCAAAGCGGTAGTAGTGCACATCCACCACCAACTGGTAAGTTGGAGGTTCGAGTCGTGTGGAGTATAAGCTGGTGCTTCGAGTCGTTTGGAGGGTAAGTAGGAACACGAGTTATCCTCCTTGAGGGTGGGGAAATAAGAAACGAAGGAAAAGTGGTCTTTGATAATGAATAAATTTTAGCTAGAAGATAAATGTGTATAAACCACTCTCTACTTTCATGCTGTAGATGATTTTTTTGAGTATGCTTTTGGATAACTTCTATTTATTGCCAACCTTCGTTCAATTGATACTTCTCATTTTTTGACAAAGACAATTAATACTTATCATTTTGTAGACTGTTCATTTATTCATTTATTGATGTCCTGCATGCTCATCGAATGATACTGATCTTGCACAATTTCTTCCAGGGGTTAAAATTGAAGGCATCCTACGGCAAGCAGCAGATGTTGATGATGTTGAGCGTCGAATACGGGAATATGAACAGGGTAAATTACCTTTAAATTGATAGGGTTTCATTTTTATTATGTTTTACTAGGTGTTGATACCATTAGTATCTGCCGAAAAAGCTTATATTTGGCTACTGGCGAGAAGAATTCATTACTCGTACCAAAGATTGCAATATTAAGCTTACTCCTTTCTATCAAAATTATATATATTATATATAGTAGTGCACAACAATGTTGTAAAGGTTCAGAGTGAGCTTTATAGAGCTGTATATTTTGTGGAGTTGCTTTTTCTATGTGTATCTAAGCGGTTTCCTCTTTTCAGATGCAACTGAATTATGATAGATGAGATGCAATTCTCATATGACATCAGATTGTTATTAGCTAAGTATATAATAGGTTCTGACATAAGGTCCGTGAGAGATCATTTACATGTCAAAAATCTTGTACTTTTCTTTATTTGAGAGGAAGTCTGTACAAGTATATCTTGTGTAGTTCACTTGCCTTACAATAAGTAACAAAATTTTGTTCTGTTAATCCAGGTAAAACTGACTTTTCTATAGACGAGGATGCACATGTTATTGCTGATTGTGTCAAGGTATATACTTCAAAACAGAATATAGCATTTAGATAAGATTGTTTGTATGAAATTACTTTCGGCACTTGCTATTCATCTTTATTTTTGCAGTATATTCTGCGGGAGTTGCCATCATCTCCAGTTCCTGCATCTTGCTGCAATGCCCTTTTGGAAGCATTTAGTAAGTGTCTTAATGTTGGGTCCTTTTAGACTGCCTCTTTTCCTTACATGATTTAAGCTAGTTCTTGTAGAAGAAAGAAGGATACGTTTAGTAACACTACTCCAGGATTTGTAGAGTTGTATAGATATACTCTCTTCACTCAATAGCATGACATGCATGTTCCATCTTTTGCATTCTGCTTGAGTGTGTTATTGTCTTATTGGAACAGATTTGTGAAGATGTTCTGTTTGGCCCTGCTGAAGCCTAAAATTCTATCTGGTTTCTCTTTCTTAGTATTTCCAGATACTTATGCACTTAGAATGGGCGTAGTCTTTGAGGCTGTCGATTTAACATGTTCATCTTGTTATGTTGGTTTCTTTTGCTGTCCACAGATTTTTACAAATTAGTGTGTCCTTATGGAACCAAAATGTCGTAACAAAGTCACCACTCACCACGAGATTCTCAACTCTTTTCTGTGAAATCATGAGTCTTGTGATCCATGTCTTTGCTGCCACCCTTCCATATGAAGCAGCTGTCTGTTTGATTTATGTACTAAAGCAAATTTGTATTCATGCTTATCCAATTTCTTTTCAACTGGCACAAAAAATGAAATATACATATTTATGCATAGAGTTTGTTTGACAACTATGACTTCGTCAAAGCTGCTTGTCAATTTGGGCTTAAACTTTGTTGTGAGTCAGCGCGAAGCAAATAGAAAAAAGAGTTGAAAAACTATGATTATATAAGTTTTATCCTAGCATGAATGTTGGCTAATAAGAATCTTAGACTACCTGAAGTGTTTCTGTGGCTTTCATCACAAGATAGGATATTTATACATTTCCATCAACGGCAAAAGTTGGAAGATTTGTCAGCTTGTGAGTATATCTGTTAAAATGCTTTTGTGACTGTTGATAGGAACTGAGCGGGGCATTAGAGTCAATGCTATGCATACGGCTATATTGGAGACATTTCCAGAACCAAACCGTCGTTTGCTGCAGAGGTTCTTGATTCTTACTCTTCATGTTATTTGATTTCGTCTTTGACAAAGTTCACTGGTTCCCTGTACCCATTTAAATCAATTTGGTATTATCAGTATCCTTCCCCAGACCCTGCTTAAATCTGGGATGTTTTGTGCACTGCGCTGCCCTTTTATTGGTATCATCAGTATGGTGCTTTTTGGTCTGAACATTTCATTTGCTAGCAGATAATTTCAGTTAGCTCTATGTATGTATTTATGCATAATAACACAAGCGCACATGTTAAGATATCTTTGCATCTATGAATGCGCAAAATCTTTTCTGTTTTGGAGGTTGTGAATCAATTGATTAAATGTTGGCCAGAAGATTGCCAATTGTGTATTCGATTTCCGAATATAATAAAAGGACCTCTTAATATTTTTGCTTATGTGCTTTGATATCTCTTTTTTTTCCTTCTATTTTTGGACAGAAGCTTTTCATATTTCACTTGGTTAATTTTTAAAATTCTTGGTACTAAAGTGTCCAAAGTGGATTGATACATGTGCATATTTATATTGTATTTGATCTATTTGGTAACTCTAAGATTTGGTACCAGACCTGCTGGTTAGCTTCATGCAAAGAGAGAGAAGCTTCTCATCTCTAAAATCAACAATAAACAAGATAGTTTGCAACAATTCTGACAATGATATCTGATCACATTGAGTAACGAATCCTAGTTTATGTTAAATACAAAAGTAGAGTGGATTAAATTCTAGCTCTGCTGGAAATGGGATGCAGCTAGATCATATAGGAGGCGTCATCTTGGCCAGCCTTATCTCTGGAAGGTGATTGCCTTCAAAGTAGTACGGAAGAAGCTTTTTCTTGGTGTCAAAAGATGGTAAATAGATTATTGTTTCTGGAAATGTGCTTGGTTTAGAAGATTTCTTGGATCCATCGACGTCATCATGTAGTTATCCAAACATGGAGGATTATTTCTTGTGAGGCTCTCATATTAGGGGATGTTTTGATTCTCTTTAAGTTTCTGCCCAAAGTCGAAGCCAATCATGTTCCGACGGAGGGGAAAGAGATGGATTGTAGAGTCTTTCTGATGTTAGGTCGATAGCCATTTAGTAGTAGATGCAATGGACAAGAGAAGATATTTCGTAGTGATATAGGTTGGGGAATTCCAGTTCACTCTTTGTTGTATGAATAACTTTTACCAAATTGTGATTTTTGTGGTGCTTTTGGATATCTATATGAGTTTTATCCGATATGTCAGGACTTCAACTGTCATCGCAGATGGTTCTTGTTACAAAATTTGGATCTTGAAGGAAAAAGGTACTGACTAGTATCAAATCAGACTACATCAACAACTCAAACGGATTGACTTATGAAGGTGATGTGATATCTGAAAAAGTACTGGAAAAAAGTGGAAGGAATGATCTTGTCACTGGTTAGAAAACGATTCTGAAAATTGGAGATGGCGACAATATACCACTATTTCCGTTGTGAACAAGAAGATGGAGCTTTTCTCACAGATTTCAATCAGACTCTACTAATGAGGAGATAGGACAGAGAGAGTTCTTTGATGTGAAACTGTTGACAGAGATTTAAATTACTATATTGTGGGTGAACTAGCTGAATTTAAATGCCTGTAGACCAAATAAAATTTCGTCAGTTTAAGTGAGATGGATAAGCTAGCATGTTTCCTCTATTAGTAAGGTTGCTTAATCATTGAAGTAATTTTTTCCAGTTGTGCATATAGAAGCTCTAAAATTTGACTTTTAGCTTCCCTGGGCTGCTGAACAATTTTTAGTTCTCATGTGATGCTTTTTTCTGGTGTCCATCAGGATTCTTATGATGATGCAAACTGTGGTTTCCAATAAAACTCAAAATAGAATGAGCACATCAGCAGTGGCAGCTTGCATGGCACCTTTACTTCTTCGCCCACTTCTAGCTGGAGACTGTGAGCTAGGAAATGACTTTGCTATGAGTGGTGATAGCTCTGTTCAACTTCTGCAGGCAGCTGCTGCAGCTAACCATGCTCAAGCCATCGTGATCACATTGCTAGAGGAGTATGATAAATTATTTGGGGTATGGTTTATATTATCTTCAGTTCTGTACTTCCCTAGTTGCTTCTGCACCTGAATTTTACATTAAGCCATCATCATCACATTGCTAGAGGAGTATGATAAATTGTTCGGGGGTATTGTTTACATCATCATCCTCAGTTATATAATTCCCTAGTTGCTTCTGCCCCTGAATTTATATTAAGCGGTAACATCTTTGGTTGATTTGGAACCTCAGAGTGCTGGGATATCTTTCTGTTTCTTTGAGATATTTAGAAGACAATGAAATCTTCTCTGCAGCCCTCCAATTATTTTCTCTTCAAGTAACTGTTTAAAATCTTTGCAGGAAGGCTCCGTTTCGCCTGAACTATACTCTGACTCAGATGGTAGTGGATCTGAGAGTGGAGAAGAATTTACTGATGATGATTACAGCTATGATGAAGAAGATGAAGATGATGATGATGATGATGCAGAGGAGGGCTCTCATGCTGATATTGATGATTCTGATCATGACTCCTGTGCAACAACCAATGAGGTTGGCGAAATTGAAGATAGTAATAAGGTTCTGTCTTCATTGTCTTCACTGTTCTATTCTCAGCCTTCATCTTTTCTCAAGCACTGTATGTCGCATGATGCTGGAACTTCCCTGTCCTTCTTTCCTACTTTACCCTTCCACTCAGGTGCAGCTGGATATTTAGCTTCTAGAGCAACCATTGAAACTTGTGCTTGTTAATATATTAATATTTTAGGTGGCTTTGAATAACTATGATATTGATCCTCACCAATTTACAAGGAAATAGCACACTGCATTTAGTTCTTGAGTAGGTTAGCAAGAAACTGGCATGTTTTCTCATAATACCTACTGATGAGGATTTAATTTTCTGTTGGTGCTATGTTCAGCCCTCTTATACTATTTTTAGTACAGTTCATTCCTCTGGCCTAAGCTGGATCTCACATATATCACGACTAACTATGCAGAGCTCTCAAGTTTCTAAAACTAGTTTAAAGACTACTGAAGTGAACATCGTCAAAACTGCTGGGAGCTCACCAGGAAGTCTACCTCAAACTTCTGTTCAGAATGATGTCAATAAAGTGGGTGAGAGTTTTTCGCCTCCAAGTTGTGAAAATTCGAGAGCACAAGGAAAGGAATCTGGTGAACAAGTAGGACCTGGACAGATTGAAACATCTACTTCTCAAAAGTCAACGGATATGTCAAATGGACCTCTACGAAGTGTTCGGCCACCTGCTGTCTGGGGGCGTGCTCCTGTGAGTACTATTGTATACCTTTGGCCCACGTTTAGCTCAGAGTGTGACTAGTTTTCTCATTTGTCATTATGTTTTTCGTTGGCCATATCATTGCCCATACATGTTTGTTGCTTAATTTAGCACTTTCTGAACCAATCAAACTTTGACATCCTTGTATGGACTTTTTACTTCTTTTGTGACTAGAATATTGGAGTATTTTCTGACATCTCATTTCTTGGTTTTCTAATTTTTTGAGTTTAGGCCAAGAAGAACCTCCCTACAGAATCAATTGACACCATCTCTGATGAAGAGTAAGTGATGCTTTTGTCAAGAGTTAAAATTCCTTATAAAGATGGTCAAGCAAGATATTCATGAGAAAGCACAACTACTAAATGAAAACAGTGGGAGAATAATTATGTTGCATGTATAATATATATCCTAACTAAATAGAGGAAGAGAACTACAAATATCAAATATGATCATGCAAACAGCACTTGCACTCTGATGGTCAACCACGAGCTATGATTGCTAAACCCAAGCATCCGTCACATTTGATCCTGCCTCAAAAAGTGTCTTCCATTCTAAATTAATTTTGAGATGGATTTTACCATTCTGCTAACTGTTGTATTTGAACTTGTTTCTAGAGATGAAATCCAGAGGCTTGAGGCCATTAAAGCTGACTTGCAAACTTGGATTGAGGAGGAGGTATTTCTTACGAAGTCTTGTCAGTTTTCACCTCCGAATTACCTTTTCCCTAATTTTATGTTTACCTTTCTATATTTGGTCTTTGTGCTGCACATATCTCTTCATAAAAGGCCAAAGGTAATGCCCTTTTGCAAGAAAGTTTGGAGAAAAGAAAGGATGCTTTGCATGTGCGTCGTCTAGCACTTGAAAAAGATGTATGTGCTTTACTCCTTTCTATTCCTCTTATTGTTTTCATTGGGTGCGCATTGAACATTTTACTTCTCATTCTTTCTTAAAACCTCTTGATCTTCCATGCGTTTGAGCTGATTCTCTCTTTGCTTTTTAATTTTTTTAATATATGGCCATGCTGGACTAGTTTATGTGTTCTCTTATTTGCCGGTGCCATTACTAAACCCTTCTAGAAAAATATATCCTGAAACCTTTTAGTAAATCATTTACTCACTTGGCGGAGGAATTGCAATAATTCATTGCTACAAGTATGAATCATAAAAAAAAACGCAACGGTGTGGGCTAACAGTTAATGAAGGGGGTAAAAACTTTGGGAGACCGGATTTCAAATCCTAGCAGAGGCAAACTCTAGAAACAAAAACACTAGATGATTTCTTCCATCTGCCTAAACCTTGTAGGTAGAGTTACCCTGTACTTGGGCCGGTGAGAGGTACTTGATATGTGAGACTCAAAAATCTCTTGCTGTAGTTCGTGGTGGTTCGTTCCTCTTCAATTCATAATATTGAGCATGCTCATTGAATGAGCATTCTCAATAAAAGAGCTCGAATTGAATCAGTATATCATGAGGCTAGTCTGAGATTGTGGGTCTTCTCCAGGGTATGACTTTTGATGTCATTTCTAGGATTTGTTTACATGCTTCTTTTTTGCAAATTCATATTTAACAGAGTTTTGCCAAATTTGTTCCATATAATGACGAAATGGGCAGTTAACTTAAATGTACAGTTAGATCTTTTAGCTGAATTGGTACTTATAATTAATGGGACATGTGCATATCTTGAATAATTTCATTATCCTTGCATAGGTGACGCATAATGCTGTTGACACTATTACCAAGAAAGACAAGTTAAGTAATCAGTATATAAGTAGAGCGTCCACTTCTCTTTTCCCTTTTTAATTGTCTATGATCTTTTCTTTTTAGAACTAAGGTGGTTCAGACCACTAACTGACTCCTCTCAGCAGGGAAGTGCTCTATGGTTCTCTTGCTTTTCTCTGCGAGACCTCCTTCTTGTCATTATACAATAATGGCCTTATCATATTTGTTGCTCTTACACAGACTCTGGAAATATCACTTTAGCATATTCGTGGGAGTAACTTTCTGTTTTGCCTGAGGAAGAGGGGGTGTTTATATAAGTGGCACATGTGGACCTTTGCATTCACTTTGGTATAATGGTCGGAACACCTTTGACATTGGAGAGTTTACTCGAACTCTATGGATATACTTGGATGGTTATATTGCTCTATGCCCTGACATTTTTGCTTTTGTGCTATCACCTTGGACCATCTCCTTCTATTAACATCTCAAGCTCGTTGCAACTCTAATATAATTTGTTATACTACTTTCCTAACCATTGCGAGCATTTTAGGTTTACCCAATTTGCAGGAGTTGCCTATTATAGCAGCCCAAGTAGCTAGGTCCCAAGTAATAATAGTGAAATGAAGGTGAATACACAAAGTCGTGAAACCCATACAATTTGGAGAACAAAATGTAAAAGCAACTGAAATGAGGGGAGGGAACTCTTGCAGGATCCTTGCTCAAGGGAACCCCCTAATCTTAGTTCAGAAGTAGAAGAGCAACAAAGGGCTATGTTTAAGAATCCTCACAAGGGTCTCTTCAATAACAATTCAACCAAAAGCTATCTCTGAAACTAGCTTAATATTGGTTATTTATAGTAAAGCTAATGACCTGGACCCATTAGGGTTCGGTACAACTCAAATCATAACCTAAATGCTAAAATAGAAACAACAGGTCGGAAGACTTAGGATGCAATTGCATCTAGCTTGATGCACTCACATAAAAGACTATTGGTTTCTGTACTTGCTCACTGTTTGAGCTGTGCGATCGCATAGCCTGGGGTGCATTTGCACCTATGCTGACAGCCTTCTCCTTGATTTTCTTCCATTTTGAACTCAAATCGATGGCCTTTCATGCCTGATCCATGATCATCTGGCTTGAGTTAACACTCCGGGAATGTTATCATCGATATTACGACTTTCCTGGTTGACCCATTGAAATAACTAAAGAGTGTTGAGCATATCTTCAGGAGAGTTACTGATATTATAATTTTTCTTGCAAGGAACTGTGCATTTACAAGCACTGACTCAGCAGCTGATAAAATCTTGGTTGTTCTTTTTCTTCATATCTCCCAACTGTCCTTAGTAAACAGAAGCTTAATCATTCCCATGTACAGTTTATAAATGAATGCAATGAAATTGTTGGCATGACCAGGTAAAAAGGCTTCAGGAGCAACTACAGAAGGAGAGGGAGTTAAGGATATTTCTGGAAGCTGGACTTGAAGGCAAATTACCTGCCTCTTCCAGTATAGATGGGATGGTAAGTTTTCTTTCAACTTGCCAATTTATGGCATAGCTTGCTTATGCTAGAACTATAACATTCTTTATGGTATAGATGAAGAAAGAACTTCAGGAGATTAATCGGGCAGAGGCAGATGTCATCAATCTTAAACAGAGGGCTGATGATCTTGGATTGCAGCTTAGTAAACAACGTGAACAAAATTCCAGACTTCGTGCTGACTCGGGCAATCAACCACAGCAAAGTCTAAATAATTACGGAAAAAGGTAATCGTTGTGCGGCTTCTTCCTGTTTATGTTGTATGGCCACGGTACAATCCTGCTTCAGTTCAAGTTTTAGATTGTTATCACTGCACTTTTTTGCTCTCCAATCTCCTGCTTCTGCAACCATGTGCTACTCATATCAGTGAAAGATAAGGAAACAAAATTAAATATTTTTATATGCTGTTTCCCTCTTGTCTAAGTTAAATTCCAAGGATGCACTTGTTTCTACATTGCTGCTTCTGTATGAAGACTTTTAGGGGTCGTTTGGTTGTAAAACAAGTTATCCCGGGATAATTATTCCCAGGTTTAGTTATCTTAGGATTGTTATCCCACCCTCAATGAGGAATAAGGAATAAATAGTTCCGCGATTAATTTTTGTATGGGGTTCTCCCATGTTTGGTTGGGATAAAATCTCGAGATAACTCAACCAAACGTGGGATAAACTCATCCCAAAGTTAATCCCCTGACTATTTATTCCTTATTCTTCATTTAGGGTGAGATAACTAAACCTGGAATTAGTTATCCCGGGATAACTTGTTTCCCAACCAAATGACCCCTTAGTCTATAGGTTGAAGTTTCATGGAGTTTTGATGCTTCTAATACAATGAGCAACTTTGCCATTGTTCTTCTACTGGTATCTGCTCTAGTTTTGTTTCTTATCCTTCGTCATCTCGATCTTTTTGCAGCAAGGATAAACAAAAGGATATGGAAACTAATGCTTCAAAAACTATTGAAAAGTCTGCAAGAAGTAAGGTACATATTTCATTGCATCCTTTGACCGAAAATGAAGTTTTCTGGTTTTGCACAGATTGAAATTAGAGAAACTGCAACCTCATGGAGCTAAGCCAACTGAAGATTTAACAGGATAGTGGTTGTGTATGGCATAATCAAATTTATTTCTCAATTAGTCATCGGTATTGCATTGACAGACGGATGGATTTTCTGATAGGTTAACCTTGCAAGTGAAAGACGTCAATTATTTAATTCTTTCGATTACTGTTTATAGTATAGATGCTAAAACTCTGCCACTTCTATGCATATTAATCATTAGAATATCTCCAACTGATATTGTTGAAACTTTATACACGACCTGTTAGATATCTTGTTGTCATTTACGTTTGAAGTTGAGCATGTTGTCTGAGATCCAAACTTAAGAACCTCCGCTGGAGGATCTTTGTGTGTGTCCCTTTTCTAAGCATTTATCTCTAACAAAAAGAATGTTTTGAATTGGAGCCACCTCTCCATAATAGTGCACCCATCTTCTTTAAATATTAGATACGTTGTCTGTTACTACAAAATAAGAAAAAGGGAAGGCAAATGACAGTCTGTAGGTGAATTAAAACAAGCAAAAACAATATAAGATATGTAGTTATATATAAATTATATGTTGTTGTGTATTTTCATTTGCAGGTGTGATTAAAAAACAATTATGGACACAAGCAGTATAAATCTAGTTTAGTTTGGCTGGTTTATTATACTATATAGAGTTTGGTACTACTAATTGTATCTCTTTGTCACTGTGTAGCATAGCCTGCTCCTCAAATTGCTCTTGTAACAGATGTTCTGCAAACTACATAATCTAATTAGCATGGAGCATCCAGGTAGTTGCAGTTTCTGAGTTATGTATTTTTCTATGCAGCATGAGACCAATTTTAACAAGGCAGATAGTGAGAAAGACTATAAGTATGAACCACAGAGTAAGCGAGCAGTCTCTTCTGTGGAAGCGGGAATGAGGAGGGCCTCTTCAGCCACTATTAGAAAATCTACTTCTAGGAATGAGGCAAGTTTTATGCTTTAACTGGAAGTTTAAGCTTCTATTCTCTTTTTCCTGTGGGCATAATCAACAAAAGCTGAGTTTCAGGTTGAGGCAAATTATTGAAATTTTCGTAGTTTAAGATGGTTTTAGTGAGAAATATGAACTAAAACTTGCCTATGCTTTTCTAATCTCTTCTCCGTATCAGCTAGACTAAGCATTCCACTTGTTTATACTGCCTTGCTCAGACACTTTAAGATCATTGAATATGTTTCTTTGGCTGAGAGGGAGTTAAAAAGGACTGTGTTGAGATGGATTCGCTTGTTAATTGTGCATTTGACAAAAAGATCTTTTAGCACATAGCATCAGTATTTGGCAATAAAATCATGTATACCAATCGTATAAAGGCTGTTCAATCCTATATTCTGTTACCTTTTGTTTTTTTAAATAAAAGGTCTTTCAATCCTATATTTACCTTTTGGGTCTATGAAATTTACCAGACATCTTTAATTGACAGGGAGCTAATACTACAACATCAGCGTTATCAAAGCTGACAAACAGGCTCAACTTCTTGAAAGAACGTCGGACTCAAATTGCAAGTGAACTCGAACACCTAGACAAAAGCCAGCCTGATCATCCTGTCAAAAACAATGAAAGAGGTAAAGGGTCCGAACCTAACCACCCTGACAAGTTTCAAGTATCTCAAAGTCAAACATCAGAAAAGAATAGACCAGATGATGGTCAATCACTTCAGCATCCAGATCGAGGAACAAAACAGGAAGTCCATCCAAATTTGGACAAAGGAAAATCAGATAGCTCCCAAAATACGGAAAAAGGACGAGCTGTAATCCCTCCAAGGACAAACTCTCGATGATGCTTAGTCATTTTTGGACTTCCCTAGTTTGCAGTATGTCACACAACTTCTCAGATATGTGTTAGGCTGAGAGTGGAAGATGGTGGGAGCCTGCTTGTCGTATAGGACCTTGAGTGGTGCCTTGAGAATTGGTTGTTGGTGCCAACATTGGCGAGCTGAGATTCCAGGGTGCCTGATACGTATACAGGTCATCTATCCTATGAGGAGAAGTTCATTGGCCGTGAAGCCCTGCTGAGCTGAAGTTCTGCATTGTGCTTGTCTGGAAATGAAATCATTGCTTTTGTATAGGTATGTGGTAAGTAGAAATCTAATCATCTGATTTAGCAGATTAAAGCTATCAGATAGTTTTCTGATAAAACTAAGATAAGAAAATTTTGGTGCCATTCAATTGTATAAAATGTTGGTTGCTTCCCCTCTGGAAATAAGTTTTTTATTAGGACAGCTTTAATTAAGTAACCTACATTAATTCACTTTCTGTTGTTGCAATCAATTTACTTTTAACTAGGATTTGCGAATTATTTAAAGCTTAACCAACTCTTAGAAAAGGGGACTGCACGCTCCTCCTCCTCCTCCTCTTCTTATTTATATCAATATCAACGAGGATTTATATCTCGCAACCAAATATGCTTCTCAGATCGTATAAGTTTTGTCTCCTTATTCTTACAACAGTACTAATTGAAGTTTGAATTACACAATTTAAACTTAAGGATACAGAATTCCGATATTTGAACTGTGAAATTCAAACTTAAGGATATAATTTCATGAATATTTACACTAATTTATTCACCAGATCGTAAACAAAACACTACATTAAATTGGTCAGTACTAGTGATGCTTCTTTCTTATTCTCTTTTTTCCTTTTTAATGGTCTGAAGTTGAAACCACAACAATTGAACTTCAGAATAGAAGCCTAAAGTTTGAACTAAAATTGGAACTTCTGGGTATCTCCAAAGTTTAACCTGTAAAAACTGAACTTCTGGACACTAAAGCTGAAATCTTGAAGATCAGAACTAAAAACCGAATGTGTTCTGAATTGAAAATACTGAAATTCGAAAAATAGTGTTCTAAAGTTTTATCTATCCACTTTTTAAGTTATGACTGAAAATTAAATAATCTACAAACATCGGCTAAGACTTAAACAACGTTCCTCATAATTCAAACCTCAAACGTCTTCGTAGACCCTAGCAACTATATAAAGCCATTAGGACAAATTTTCGACATTATTGTAGTATTGCTAGATAGAAATACTATCCGAGACGATTACATATAAGTTGTATAAATAAGGTAAAAACAATTTTTTCCGATTATATATAAACTATTGAATTTTTTTAGGGTAGTAGAAAGTAGGTTCAAAAATTGATTCAAGTCATAAGTCCAAACCATACATGTGATACTTGTAATTTTTTGAATCCCGTGGTATGTATTTAGGACAGTTTTCGTATGTATATTTAGAGAGATTGGTCAATAAAAATAGGGAGTTGCACTAAAATTGTAAAAAACACATTTACACAAGTATGTCCTTTATTAGGTAATGACAGATAAATCTTTTTACAATCTTGTAAAAATTATTAACTAACTTGTTATCACCTTTTAATAAAAATCCTAATTTTAAGGGGGAAAAAATTCCACTTGTGAGCATATATAATTAAATAAATCCTTTAAGCTATTAGGGGAAAATGAGACAATGAAAGAGAGGAGGAGGGTCACATTTTCAATTAAATTTTGAGCATGTGTAATATTTCCGGACATCACTTCAGTTTTAAAGAATAAGTGTGATTATTAAAAGATAAAAATAAAGACTTATTCATTTGAAAGATAAAAATTAAAAATCAATTTATTTATAAAAATATATGATTTTATGTCAACCGGTTCCAACACCATTAACAAAAATAACAAAAGAATTAGTTAAATTAATTGAAAGTAGAGAACATATTGTGCGTTCATCCTTTTGAAATTTTAAATACGTCTCTAAACATAGGGTAAAATAATATAATACTCATAATTGCCGAATACATGTTAAAAACCTTGTAAGTTAAAGGGTTTGCTTTTGGCTTTCTGACTTTTTGGATCCTTAATTACTTTTGCAACATATATTTGGTTTGAAGCACTTTAGATAACACAAAACTTGCAAACAGAACAACTCAATTGATACAGAGTGTTTACACAAAATTATGTAAATCTATAATAATTAAGTGACTTAATAAGAAGAGAATGCATGTTAATTAATTACGGTTAAACATTAAAAGTCTATGTACAAATACATATACGTCGTGCATCTATTGATTTTGTATGATATAATGAGAAGAGAATGCATATTGATTAATTAAGATTAAACGTTAAAAGTTTATGTACAAACATATGTCATGCATCTATTGATTTGATATAAATAACAATAGGGTTAAGATAAAGTATATAATTGGCATTTAAAAAATTACAATTCACTTTTACTTAACTACCAAAACTCTCACCACAATAGGAGATAGACAAGTTATGACTCACCAACGCATATAACAATTTTCTTGTTCAATGGTTATAATGAAATAGTTAATACAAACCTTTCATAGCTGTTTGTTCATTCCCTCAAACCAAATTGGTTTACATAGTAAACAGATTTTCACCATTCCTTTTGAGTTAGGAATTTCCGCATTACCAATCATTCTTTCAAACAAGAATTGCCTTCGATCTCTCCTTTTGTCTTATATTAGTTTTTAAAAGGAAGAACAACACCAACCCTTAGAGATCATAAAAGAACCCCAAAAAAGAATAAAGTCTTTAGTCTTTTTCTCTTGTACTAATTCCTCCTTCCTTATTTTGCTTCAGATCAATAACCAAAATATTAGTAGATCATCATGAAGTAGATTTTTTAAAAAAATAAATAGTCATGTTGATCTGAAAACTTTAAAAAGGAAGGAGCTTTTTTTTTTTTATTTTTTTTTATTTTTAAGTTTAGGAAATGGAGGTTCAAAGGGTACACGATTTAATGTGGCTATGGTCAAGATTACAAAGTAACCGTGTTGCCCTCGTGGGTGGAAACCACACCGCTTCTAGATTTTGCACTCGTTAAAATTGTAGCCATTTTTCGAACCTCTACCACTTCCCTTTTGCTCTTTAGATTGAATTAATTTGCATGCTCTCTTTTCCAAAAATTGTACACGCCTTCAATCTTTTTGAACTCTCTTCTTTTGCTTACTGGCCCGACTGGTTCGGATTCGCACGCCGCCCGCAAGCAGCAGGCACCGACGAAAGTTCTCTCGGGAATTCCAGCGAACACTTGGAGTGGCCCGCTACACTCCCAAGCAGGACAAAATGAGGTATGAGACAATGAGTTTGCTGCACACCAAACAGGACAAAATGAAAGACCCTGCATCGGGCTTTCACGGTGACCATACGCATTTGGTCATTATTAGATTAAACTATTTGTGGGTTTTGAAGTTGATTTCTCAACTTGCCATTTTGGGGCTGGTTATTCTCTCTTTCCCCTGGATTAATACCATAATCAGGGGATTAACATCGAGCTACGGATATATGAACGTTTCTAAAGCTGATCAGATGGCTTATAATCCGATTAAATTAGAGTTTTTGCCTCTAATTTTTCATGATTTGGCCAATGAAGGCCTTCTCAAAACAGGGGACAGGTCCCTATTTGTTACCAATGGAAATGAACAAGTTATCTACAATTCTCAAGTTATGAGTGATTACGACATGGATTTGATTTCTCTCCCAAGTTTGGCACAAAAAGAAGAGACTTATGACGTTGCACTAAATCCCTATGACTCCTCCAAATCTCTCGATTTGATCGATCAAGCTATGAAGGTAGGTGGTATTGTCGTTGTTCAACTAATCAGCGACAACCCTGTGATCACATTTTCGCAACCATCAAACTACAAAGTTGTCTACGTTCGAAAATTTGATTCCACAATAATAGCCATGCAAAAGACAAGTTCATTTGCCTCTATCAAATCAACAACTACACATCATCATCATCTTAGAAAATTATGCAATTTTGGTCCAAACACGAAAGAGGATGCATTAAAAAAGCTAGAAGACGTACTGCTCGAACCACCAAGGGCAGCATCAGGAAAATCGAGTAGATATCTCAAGCGGACTCGTTATCTGCCAGAACTGATGGGCATTCCCCTGGAAAGCTATCCGCGGAGGGTATTTATCGACGTCGGTTTACAAGACAAAAACGAAGCATCAGGCGATTCTAGTTGGTTTTCGAAGCATTATCCAACCAGGAATACGAAATTCGAGATATTCAAGATCGAAACAGTAGCAAAAGAGTCATCTGCACCATTGATTGGAATGTCAGATTGGTTGAAGAAGAATGTTAAGGAAAGTGAATATGTAGTAATGAAAGCAGAGGCTGAAGTGGTGGAAGAAATGGTGAGGAACAAAGCAATTAAGTTAGTTGATGAACTTTTTATGGAGTGTAAGCATCAAGGTGTGAAAAAAGGTGATAAAAAGAAAAGTAGGAGGGCATATTGGGAATGTTTATCATTGTATGGTATGTTGAGGGATGAAGGTGTTGCTGTACACCAATGGTGGGGTTAAAAATTCATTTGTACAAAGCATTATAAAGCTTATTTACATTGTTAGTGCAATTTATTAAGTTGCCAATTAATATATATTATAGAAATGTATTTATTATTATGTCATTGTGAATTTTGTGATTACACTCACCTCTTATTTATTTATTTATTTATTTATTTTCATTTTTAGAATATTGTTGCATTGCTTTGATCCAAAAGAGAAAAAAATCTAATCTCAATTGAATTTACAAAAGAAGTATTTCAGAATTTATAACTAATATAAATAAATCAACAACTAATATTTATATAAGAGAAAATGTCTAATTTACTTATAATATTTATAGTTTGTTTTATATATATCATTTGTTAATCTATTAAATCACAGGGATAAAAATAATAATTTGAAACATATCGTCTAATAAATTTGAAAATATTTAAATATATTTAAGCAGGCTTAATTAATTAGCTGAAGTCGGGCATATTAGAGATTAATAATAATAGGGCGAACCAACAAGTTAACGAATGATATATATATAATATATATATATATATGAGACAAATTGATAAATATTAAAAATATATTTGAACTTTTTCCGTTTAAATTATCCAAACTATATGCACATTCTAAAAAAAAGGAGAAAACGAATAAGAATGAAAATACCCCTGCGCAAGTCCATACCGGGTCGGATCAACCCGTTTAAGTCCGCCCTATATTAACAAACCGAAACGCACATGGGTTCTTCGTTTCCTCGTCACCAACACTTCTCAGTCGTCCCTCTTTGCTCTCCTCCTTCTGAAGACGACGGCGACGGGAAGGGTACCCGGAGTTCTCATCGAATTGTAGCATTCTCATTAGAATCTTCGTCTCCTCACTGTACTGTGTGTATCGACTTGTTTACTTCGCCCTGCTTCGCCTTTCCGGTGAGACAGCTTTCTCTGTTTCTCCTTATCTTTTTCATCTTCATTTGAGCCTTGTGTAACGCATTGACGTTATTTTTCTGCTGTTTTTGTGCTTTTAGAGCTATTAGTTGAACTCAAATTGAACCCTAGATTATTGTAATTCACTTTGCATGCCTGTTGTGCTTTTGTTTCTGTGGTGCTTTAAGGTTTTTTGCAATGTGCAGTTGTTCGGTTTCGTTTTTGCCCTGTTTTGTTTACTTTCTTTGCCGTATTATTTGCTTTAGGGTTTTTGAGACTTTTGAATTTTATGTTTTGTTTTTCAGAATTTGCTTTCTCCTTTTGTTCCCGGGGGGTGGGCGGGGTGGGTGGGGATGGGGTGGAGATTTAGGACAGTTCCAGGAAGGAATTGATGTTCTGTATTAGGAAAAATGGTGACTTTCTTATTGCCAGGATACATTAGTTTTGAAATTCACTACACTCACTTATCATAAAAAGAAAAAGAATTCATCAGAGACTAAAGGAATTTCCAGGTGTTTGTCAAAAGGAAGGATGAGTGACTATGTAAATCAGTATTGTGTGCATATGGGTTTATGTTGTTGATTACTTAAAGGTTGGTTTTGCACTAAATTCAGTTATTCAACTCTGATCTGGTTGGGGAACTAATAAGGATAGGTTTCAAAGTTATACTTGGATCTCCCGGGTGCTAGTGTTGTAAAGAACTCATTTTTCCCTTGAATTCAACTGCTACAGATCGAAGTTGGTAGTGTATTTGGATTGAGAGATATAGTATATGCTTTTGTAGAAAGAAAAAACATATGTCCTCTGTAAAATCTAAATGTGTTTAAGAATTTGCTCTTCTGGTGTAAGAGGAAAACAGTTACTAATTATGTTACTTTGTCTGATCTTATGTGTACCCCTTCCAGTGTTATCAAAAAAAAAAACGCAAAAAATCTCTAAGGTCCGTTAGGGGCTTTAAGCACAAAGCGCAAATAAAGTGTGGGGTTTAATGAAAAAATACGCAAAGGGAGAAAAAACAAAATATATATGTTTAGTCCAAGACTAATAATTATCAGCATGAATGACAAATATATGAAGAAAGAAATTGAAAAAAATTATGATAAAATAAAATATCAATTATTTACTATTGCCTCTTCAGAAGAGGCTCGGCTAGGAAAAACATGCTTTTGAACCTTGATGTCTGACAACAACACTGAAGCGCACATTAAGCAACATGAAGCAGTCAACACGTTTTCAGACTCGCCTTAGGGTTTTAGCGCGCTTTGACAACACTGACCCCTTCATCCCATAGAAGAGAAGAGCTCCCTCTGCACCTTACAGTACCTCCTTGTAGGGGCGGAGCTAGCCTTTTGCCTACGGGTGTTCGGCACAATTTACAAAAAAATTTAGAAGTACCAAACATGCATTAATATAGTGCTATAATAGTAGAATTCCAATAGAAATAGCTAATTCCAGCCTTTAATGTACAATAATGTCAATATTATCCCAACTCATTAAATTTTTTTGATTTAAAGAGCGCCACTTCTTGTTGGGATCTAAATTGCTCGGACTCTTCACTATCAGTGCCATGTCCGTGTCGACACGACGTGAGTGTGGGATCCGTAGCGGATTTGGTCAACCTATGTTGGATACTGACCAAAATCGACTGAGAAATTCGGAACAAATACAATGATTTTTGTAATAAAAATAAAAGCCAAGGTGAAATTGAAGAAAATGGAGTACCTTGTATATATAGATTTCTATTTAGGTCCTTAAACTTACATCACCTTCTGGGATTCTCCTCTTGATTAATATTTCCTCCTTTAAATACCATGTAAATTTTTCGCGTAATGTCTCATAATTTAGACATATAACTCTATTTAAGATATTTGAATTATTTTTAGCCAAATTCTCACACCTGTATGTGTACCCTCGAATCTTAAAATTTATATTATGAAGAATCTGACCTTTAGATCCCGTATTAGACACCCGCACCCAAGTATGAGCAACTTAGATTGGGATCACTTTGTACATCATTTTTTTGAAGCCACATTTCTTTTAAGCCGCATGACTTTGTCCATGAAGCAATAACTCTTTGCTTTGCATTGTTTCATTGCTTTAAGCAACAAATAGATGGCTTTTAATAATATTAGAGCTGGCATTGGTTCTCTACCGTTCTCGTACTTCTATGAATGAAATAGTGTTCTATGGTTAACTTGGAATCTTATAAGTTTTTTTGATAAGGTAATTAATATTTATAATGTGGTGCGAGAATTTTCTAGTATGTACGTGGTATACACAAAATTAGAGAACCTAAAAAAAAATATGGTCCTCTGAACTGTCATCCACCTCTTGGGTGCTCTAAACAACTATAAGAAACTACGCCTTAGTACCAAACAAGTTGAATTCTTACTGACTATGTTTCTCCATTTAAACTCCTCTCTTTTTTCCTTTTTTTCCTATTAAGGTTCCCCATTTAAACTTATCTCAAGCCAATAATATTCAAAACAAAAGTAAAAGTTACTTGAAGTTCTCCTTTTTTAGGTGCTCCAAAGATTCAATAAAAACCAAAGACAAGCTTTCATCTTTGCACTGATTTGTATAAGTTAGATTAACTTACTATATTAGTTTTGCAAGTGGTGTTCAATCTTGGTGGACTGTACTGGTTTCAAACTCTTGGAGTTATCAACACTGTAATAATGATTACCATTTACTTTTTACAAGCAATAAATTGTTGAAATGACTGAATTCAAACTAAGTCTCTCAATTGAATAGGAGAGTATTAGATTCATTTAAGAAGATCAGAAATGTCTAACTCCCTCCATCCGTCCCAATTTATGTGAAGGTATTTGAATGGGCATTAATGTAAGAAATAAAGTAGGATTTTTGAAACTTGTGGTCTAAAATTAGTCGTTGATATTTGTGTGGCTATAGATTTTCTCATAAGGTAAAGAGGGTATTTGAAGTTAAATTGTTACTACAGTTTCAAAAAAAAATTGTCACTAAATATAAAAGGTGTCATTCTTTCTTAGAGCACCCAAGGGTATGGCCTAGTGGTCAATGAAGTGGATGAGAACCATGAGGTCTCAAGTTCAAACCTCAGCAAAGACAAAAAACACTAGGTGATTTCTTCCAATTTGTTCTAGCCTTGGTGGACTGAGATACCTGGTACCTGTTGCTGGTGGGAAGTGGCAGGTATCCCGTGGAATTAGTCGAGGTGCGCGCAAGCTCGGACACCGTGGTTATCAAGAAAAAAAGGTGTCATTCTTTCTTGGATGGACTAAAAAGGAAAAAGTGTCACATAAATTAGGATGGAGGCAGTATTACATGGAGTAATATTTTAATTCCTAATTCGTCGTTCTTTTATGTTACATTCTCCTTTTACCAGGCATTAAGCAGAAAATTGTACTTTTATATGCCTTTTGCTGTGTCTACTAGTGTAATCATGTTATGGATTAGGTGAAGTGCATGCACCATTCCTATTCTTTAGACAAGTAGATTTGTGGTACTATGCTTCGTATGTGGATGTTGAATCTGCAGTTTGCTGACAGTTTGATCTGCACGTGTAGGGTAGAGGTTATATTTCCATGTGGAGACATTTGTAACCAAAATGTATTCTAAAAGATCTGGTCAAGCTGATGATGCTGTTTCAGGGCCAGTTCGTACAAGTGATAGGCTCCGGCGAAGGCCAACATTGTATGGTCGCCCATACTTGTATTATACTCCAAAGATAATCCGCCCTAAGAGAAGCAAGACCAAGACAAGGACTGCAGCATCTCAAATTGCAAAGATGTTGCGCCCTGGGAATCGACCCGTACGGACAAAAAATGCAGATGTATGGGCTGTTTCTTGATTTGCCTGTCTATTCATTATGTTTGATATCTTGTGAACGGAGTATATTTTCCATTTTTGTGGTTATTAAAACTCGAGATCTGTTTATACATTTAAGTTTACTGTGAAATGACAGTTTGGCTGGTGAGCATATCTTTAGATTTTACTACATTGTCTTCTTTTTCATGCTTATGGTAGTAACGTGAGGACATCTGATATGCAGTTGGATTTAACTAATGTTGCTAATAGAAATTGTTACAACACAGTGTATGTGGTGTTTTGGTAACGCCGTGGTGCCTATTTAGTTAATTTTCATGATTAGATAATTCTGTATATGGCATTGGTTGGCAATATCTCCACCAAATTCTTCCATCTTTACTGAAGTTAACCTTGTTCTATGTGTGGTTGGGAACTTCTTTTCCTTTGTGTACCCATTTGATTCTGTTACTTATCTTCTTATTTGCGCATATTTCATATGGTCTTTGAAAAAGTATTAGGAGAAAAAGAACAAGTTATAAGGTGTTTGAAATGATTTTTGGCAGTCAGTTGCTGCCAACCTTCGACGTTCTACGAGGAAGAGGAGAATTTCTGTGAACCTTGAAGGATATACAGATAGTTCTGGAACTGAGGATAATGACTTGATGGTAAGGTTTCTATTGTCTTGCTAACATGAATTTCCAGCTAAAAATGTAAAATAGCATATAGCAATTCATCTATGAATATCAAATTACTCCCCTCTAATATTTCATACTACATGTTGTGGTAAATGTTCTTTTGAAAATTGGTTTAATGTGAATTTGCTTCAGAGCCCGAAGTATCGAAGTTCTAGGAACCGAGTAGATAATAACAGTGCAAGTCAGGATGAACTCATGCCTCGACGTGAAGGACTGCGTCCTCGTCGTGCTGGATTACGACCTCGTCGAGCAAGAGCAGTTGCAAGACAACAGTTAAATTTAAGGTCTGATGATGAACAAGATACTTCTGACGAGAAGATTGGCCAGGGTGATCCTGAAAATGGAAATGATGTAGATGATAATGATGCTGATGATGGTGAGGCAGAGGATGAGGATGAGGGTGGCGGTGATGGTGATGGAGAGGACGAGGGTGAAGATGAAGGCGACGAAGATGGTGATGATGAAGAGGGTGAAGAACAGGACGGTAGAAGGCGATATGACCTCCGCAACCGAGCTGAGGTACGCAGGCTTTCTATGGAAGGAGTTAAACAAAGGCCAAGATCTCCTCGTAGGGTACTTCAGCAAGGGATGGGGACCAAAGTGAACAGAGATGTAAGAAGAGGATCCCGAGTTCATAAACGTCATCGGATGACACGAGGTGATGACTCTGATGATTCTCTTCTTGTAGATGAGCTGGACCAAGGTCCTCCAATTCCTTGGGGTAGAGGTGGGAGCAGATCTGGACCACCTTGGCTTTTAGGGGGATTAGACATGCAAGGAACAACATCGTGGGGATTAAATGTGGCTGCATCTGGATGGGGTCATCAAAGTGAAGCTTTCACTAATTTGACATCTGGTATTCAAACTGCTGGACCAAGCTCCAAGGGAGGTGCTGATATTCAACCACTGCAAGTGGATGAAACAATAAGCTTTGATGACATTGGTGGGCTTTCTGAATATATTGATGCGCTGAAGGAAATGGTATTTTTCCCACTATTATATCCCGACTTCTTTGCAAGTTATAACATTACCCCACCAAGGGGAGTTTTATTGTGTGGACCTCCAGGCACAGGTAAAACACTGATCGCCAGAGCATTAGCTTGTGCTGCGTCAAAGGCTGGCCAGAAAGTCAGTTTTTATATGCGAAAGGGTGCTGATGTCCTGAGCAAATGGGTGGGCGAGGCCGAAAGACAGCTAAAATTGTTATTTGAAGAAGCTCAGAGGAACCAGCCTTCAATCATCTTCTTTGATGAGATTGATGGGCTTGCTCCTGTTAGGTCTAGCAAGCAAGAGCAGATTCATAACTCTATTGTGTCAACTTTGCTGGCTTTGATGGATGGACTCGACTCTCGAGGGCAAGTAGTCTTGATTGGTGCAACCAATCGGGTTGACGCCATTGATGGAGCCTTGAGGCGACCTGGAAGATTTGATCGTGAATTTAATTTTCCTCTACCTGGCCTTGAGGCACGCGCTGAAATATTGGATATTCACACTAGGAAGTGGAAACAGCCTCCTTCTAAGGAGCTAAAAATGGAACTTGCAGCTAGTTGTGTGGGATTTTGCGGAGCTGATCTAAAGGCATTGTGCACAGAAGCTGCCATTCGTGCATTCCGTGAAAAGTATCCTCAAGTTTACACTAGTGATGATAAGTTCTTGATAGATGTTGAATCAGTTACGGTGGAGAAGTATCATTTTACAGAGGCCATGACGACAATCACTCCAGCTGCCCATAGAGGCTCAATTGTGCACTCTCGGCCATTATCTTCTGTTGTTGCACCTTGTCTACATGGACCTCTCCGGAAAGCTATGAGCACCATTTCGGATATTTTTCCTCTTTCAGTTTCTTCAGAAATGAGTAAACTTTCCATGCTCTCCTATGGCTCTGCTATTCCTCTTGTATACAGACCTCGACTTCTGCTATGTGGTGGTGAAGGTGTTGGGCTGGTAATTAACTGTGGGCCTCTCTTTTATGAGTTGGAGAAATATGGAATTCCCACTAAATATACTTACTCGTGTAGTTTTCCAGGATCATGTAGGGCCTGCAATTTTACACGAATTGGAAAAATTTCCTGTTCACTCGCTTGGACTTCCATCCCTTCTTTCTGATCCCGGCGCCAAGACACCAGAGGAGGCATTAGTTCACATATTTAATGAAGCAAGGAGAACAACTCCATCAATACTCTATTTACCTCATTTCCATCTTTGGTGGGAGAATGTGAGTTATTGTTCACACCTTCCCTTTTCCTCATTCTACGGTCCTTTATTTTGACATTTTTAGTGCATAGATGATTTTCTTCACCCTGATTATTTCTTCAGGCACACGAGCAGCTCAAAGCTGTTCTGCGGACACTGTTGGAAGAGCTCCCATCTGACTTGCCTATACTATTATTTGGGACTTCCTCAGTACCACTCTCTGATCTACCTGATGAGCCATCTTCAGTATTTTCACACCACAGCATGTATGCTTTGATTAACTTGAGCTCCACCTTTTAGTTGTCTTTTCATTAGCATGATTCTCTTTGCATACTCTGGATACGCTTATTGTTTACCTTTATTCAATCTGTTATCTTAACTGTTCACCAGCTGGTTGTTAATTTTATTTCCTCGTTGTCTTAGTTGCCCAACAGTTTCATGTTAGGTTCTGTTTGAAGGTTGATGTGTTCAATGATGTTATTTGTATTTGTGGATTAGTTCTCAAAAGGGGGAATAATTGTATCAATGGTGGTATTGGTCTCTGCCAACGTTGTGGTTTCTGCAACTATAGCTTTTTATCCTGAACGTCACGGACAATGTGTTATCATCCTTTTAGGATAAACTGGATGTTTGCAGTAACAGATAGTTCTTACTCGAAAGTTTGGTGGGGTCAAAATTCACACTTCTTGAAAGGTTGCGGGAATAAGTTCTGTAGGTAGGAGGAGAAGCAAGGATATCATCTGGGCCTAAAAGACAATTTGAGTTTGGTGGTATCTCAAGGTTGCATCTGAAAGTATTCTTGGTGTATAGCAAGGGTTGCTCTTTTCCTTGCTGGTATCATGGGATAATATCATAAAATTTTGTGCTAATGATATTCAATTGCATCTTGCTACATTTAACGGAAGTTACTTTGTCCTTCGTTTGGGCAATATGGTTCTTCTCTAACAGCTCTCTTGTGCAATTTATCTGGCTTTGACAACATTGCTTATCTGTACCATTGATGGTGAAGTTGAAAGGGGATTTGGTCTATAAACCCTTCCATTTTCTTACATGCATAGCTGTTTACAGTTTAATTTTACATGGACCTTCTTAAGATGGTCACAAACTATTTTAAAATTAAATCCTTATTAGCTTTCTGCTCTTCTCTTTTTTTTTAAATAAAGCAATTGAAACCCGCCATGCTGCATAACATATTTGGTTGACAAGTTTTTTTATAAGCATTATCCCATAACATTTGCTTATGATCTCCTTAATCACCGACGGGCGACGACGGAGGGTCTAGGTGATGTAGCATTGCTTTTGGTTGGTGGACGAGATAATGGCGACTGACAACTCCATTTCAGAAAGATAATGATGATTACAACTGGGCATTACTAGATTTATGGAAAATGAAATACAAAGTATTGTTACTGAAAATTGTGTTGCAGAAGGTGTTAATATCCCTTTGGGATCCTCCTATTGCAATCTCTATGATATGCTTTTTTGCTATAATTTGGAACTTGCGTAGCACCTATATTGTGTAAGCTTGTACAAAGCATCCTTTTGGGGGCGGATAGATATAGAATTAGATATATTTTTGCTCCTTTTGTTTTGGTAAATGACCTGATAAATGATATATATGAGCCCGTTTTCTAGGTAGGACTAACCGCTGTTACCTTATGGCGGCTTTTCACAGCTTATGTTTGGATGCTCCATCAGATGAAGACAGGTCTCTGTTCTTTGATCGTCTCATAGAAGCTGCTTTGTCAATTCAATTTGAAGCTACGACAAGGAAGTCTGATAAATTGGACTCCCTTCCTGAACTCCCAAAGGCACCAAAGGTGTCTGCTGGACCGAAGGCATCTGAATTAAAAGCCAAAGCTGAAGCTGAGGGCCATGCCCTTAGGCGATTGAGGATGTGCCTGCGTGATATATGCAACCGGTATATATTTGATCTGAGAAACAGATTAGCTGGAAATTCAAAACATGGTTTCTAAATTTGGTTTAAGTAACTACATTTCATGGTGGCATCTACATGTTTATATTTTCAAATACTAAATCTCAGCTTTATGTTTGGAAACTGAAATGACAGAGAATGTCTGATTGTTGTGTTTGAACGTATTTGCGTGTGTTTCATGAATTTTTTGTTGTTCAGGATATGAGGAACTCTATTGGATGAAGTAATCACCCTCTTATATGTGGAGTTGCCTCCATGATGACACACATCAGATCCTAGAAAAAAGTTTCAGCTGGAGATATGGTCTTTCAAAAATGAGTTTTATGCTATATTTGTGACATCAGTGCATGTCCTTTGCTTCTATTTTGCTGTTTTCACATCCTTGTGAATTAGTCCTCACTTCAACCATTTGGCTCATCTGCACATTTTTTTTGTTATAGTTTCTTTCATTTTGTTAGTTTCTTCTCTCCCCTTTCTCCTCTGCATGTTTTGTGGGTGTCTTTCTATCAGTTTATGGTACAGGGTTTTAGGTGTAACAAATTATCTTCAATTATTGGTCATGAGACACATATATAAGTTATATTTTGCTCATCCAGAACATTTCATTCAATGCAGAATTCTGTATGATAAACGGTTTAGCGTCTTCCATTATCCAGTAATGGATGAGGATGCTCCAAACTATCGTTCGATCATCCAGAACCCAATGGACATGGCAACTCTGCTGCAGCGTGTAGACAGTGGGAAGTATATCACCTCCAAAGCATTCTTAGAAGATTTTGATCTCATTGTCACCAACGCAAAGGTAGATGCTACTCTTTAATGCATTTGATCTTTCTATATGTCTATCTGTCAGACTTCCTGGATAGTAGGTCGGCAATTCCTAGTCTACATTTCTTCATGCTAGTAGGATGCTAGGAACTTCTTGTATCTTCTTGTGACGGCTACTTATGCCCTTCATCAATAAAAATTTATTACATAACAAAAAGAAAAAAGGAGGATGCTAGGAATCACCATTGTACAACTTCTGGTTGTCTATAAGCAAGCTCTATATTGTCATTACATTTCAACTTTCGCCTCCCAACCACCCTATTCAAAACTGTGACAAGTTAGCACTGCATCAATCACTTCTAAAATTGACCAAGCTTACTATCTTATTTTCATAGTATCTTTTCTGGTCCGATTTGCCCCCCTTCTATCAGTCCGTATATTCCAACTGCTTGGCTGAAGATGTTACTATGGCTGAAATTGCACTTTGAGTTGTCAATTCATTACCAATTGTTAAATTAGGTTCTGAGTCAACATGGTCTTCCAAGGATTAGCAGCTTGATCTGGTAATTACGATGTTAGTCTGTTTTTTGCACTTTGATTTTCACTTGCTGAAGTTGAACACAACAAAGTATTTTCATTCTTTAAAAATATAAGGTTGAATTGCATCAACTCTGTGTGTCTGGAAAACTATTCCAATATCTTGCTAGATGTTTTACCTGTGAAATGTGTTCCTCATTCTGGTTAACCTACATTAAGAACTGCAAAGAATTAGTGAATATTATTGGATAAGTAGTTTATGTCAATGTGGCGCATATTTTGATGTTTTAAGCCTATTTTGCAGAAGTACAATGGAGATGACTACAATGGAGCAAGGATTGTTAGTAGAGCTCATGAACTTCGAGATTCAGTATGTTCAGAGCAACTGGTCTCCAATAATCTCTGGTGTACTTTCTTGTATAGTTTGAGTTAGTCTTTGACATTGGGTGATTTATTTCTGCAGGTACAGGGAATGCTTTCCCAAATGGATCCTGCCTTAGTTGCCTTCTGTGAGAAGATTGCTGCTGAAGGGGGTCCAATGTCAGTTCCTGACGAATTAGGTGGAGATGCATTGCCACAAACTCCCGTCTTACAGTCGGCTACTATGACTAGAGCAAGTGCCCGCCTTCGTAATGTCCAGCCTGAAGTCAACTTAGATCAGAGCTACGAAGCACTAAGAAGGCACAAGAAACATGCTGATTCTGCCCAATCAGGTAAATAATTTTTGTATTTGCTAAATAACTGTTGCTAAGATCCAGATGTTCCTGGTACATGTTTCTTATCAACTTTGTATTTTGATAGCTACGTTTTGGTTAATTCTAATGTTTTGGGACAAAGAAAAAATGCTTTAGTGGCTGATAATGATGTTCTATCTGTGCTTTAGTGCCAGATGATGAATTACAACCTCAGGATTCATTGCCTTCCAAGTCATCTAATGACCATGAAGGAGATGCTTTAGAGCAAAGGCCAGAAAGCACTCTTGCTGAGAAGAAGAAACCCGCAGTTGTGCCAGATACAAGTGGAAGCACATCCCTAGATGTTACAATGTCTGATGCAGAAATGTCCCGTAAAATTGAGTCAGTGAAGAAGCAATTCGTGAAGCAGACAAAGGACTATGGCATTCCTCAGCTGGAAAGATTATACACTCGCATCATGAAGGGTGTTTTTGAAACAAAAACTGCCGCAACAAATGGAGATCTTAAGACTTCAATTTTGAGTTTTTTGTTAAAATTTGCAAAGGATGCGTTGAAATTTTAGTGTAGCACCAAATTTTTCCATCATGAATTTTTTTTTTCATTTTTTAGTTTCAACAATTTATTGATCAGCTCATGAGATGTCAACGAATTTGCATCTATTGTGCTACACAGGAAAAAGAAGAGAAAATTATAGTTTTATTTCTTGCCCCGTCTTCTGCTCTTATGCATTTCACTCTTTAATATTTCTCTCTTCTGTACACGCACTGTGGATCATTGGCCATAAGATTAACGGTGGGGTGGCATATGGACGGGTTGAGTGAAATTCGGGTGGATTAAAATGGGTTGGGTTAAGATGTGTCAAATGATGGGCCATACCTCATCAAAAATACAAGAATCAATTCACATTAAGATCAAAACAGACGGTACAAATCGAATTGAAGATCAAGTGCTGAATGGTACTTGAGGAAGGACTCAAAATCTAGTTACAAAGTTCACGAGCAATTCCCAAACGAGAATTAGCAGTGTCAAACAAAATCCTCAGGTTCTGCTGCTGCAAATTGGCAATAACATTCAATACAGAGTTCACATTGGTTGGTGCTGCTGCCATTGCCAAACATGCCAAAGGACTTGCACTACTGTGAATCAAACTATTCTCCATTGGCAGCACCAAGTCCATCCCTGTGAAGTGAAGTGTGATGGCTGGTGCCACTGCTTCATTTGTAGATGCAAAGCATGTGTCAAATGCACCCAAGGAGCTAAATGGGCCTTTCACTTGACTCCTAAACTCATCCCTGATTGCATTGTAAACTGGCTGGACGAATCGGGTAATGACAGTACCCGAGTCGATTATGGTGCCCGCACCAGTATTCGGGTCAAAGGCTAGGAGCTCCGGAGCTATCGGGACTAGGACACGTCCCACACTTACGCCGGTTAAGTTCACGTAGTACAGAGATGGTCGGTGTGGGTTCTTAAGAAGTGGGGTGGTTCTGATGTTCTTGGGTTGGCCCAATGGGCCGAGTTTGAGCGATCCAGAGAAATAATAGGATTTGAAACTTGGTAAACAGTAGGAGAATACACCCGAGTAGAGTGAAGCGGATTGTGAGAGTAGTGACATGGAGCCCCGACCCAAGCCCAATAACCCTTGCGGCGGAATTGAGCTCCCGGATACAGCACTGATGCATCCGAATGAATAATTCGGAATAACATCAGTGCCCAGTCTAAGAGAATCATGAGACAACGTGGCATAGAACGATGAGGCTCCGCCGTAGGATTGATTAAAGAAGCAAGCACCCGGTGCACCAGCGGGGCAAGATTGCCCCTTGACCTGTGTGCATTCGGGTACGGAGCAATCCGTCGACCCATAGGTCGACGACGTGTTGGGAGAAAATACTGTAGAGGAGCAGCCAGTGCAACCACTGCATGGCACCCATGCAGTGTCGCTACTGGTATCCAAGACCATAAACATGAGCTGGCCCGGGGTACCAATCTTGGCCCGAACAACATAGTTACCAATGTTGAACACTTGTTGGCCCGAAGCAATAGGGGCTGAATTGGGCTTTTGGGCAACTAAACTGGACAAGTAAGAAAGCCTTTGTGGATCTTTTGAGGCCATGTTGATAACAGTGTTTTCCCAATTGGAAGACGGTTTTGGTGTGTTGAAAGGTGAGCATTTGCCATAAATGGGAATGACTGAAAGTTCTTCATTATTATTACTACTAGATGCACATGAATCAAAGGCTAAAGCTTTTGTTGTTGAAAGAAGAGTAATGAAGAGGAATGTAGCAATGGCCAAAGCCATGGTTGTTTTTTTTTTTCCTTTCTTATCTTAACAGGGCTTGACTTAGCCACAACCCTGGAAAAGATAAGAAATTTGGAGAGAATATATGTCAAATAAGAAAGAAACAAGAGTATATATATAAGACACCCCTACCCTCTTCTCCCCTCACTCCATGCAGCTGCTCTTGTGTGAGCAGAGGCGGAGCCAGAGAATTTTTAGTTTATGAGTTCTGAATTGCAATTTCTTTTGCTTATCGAGTTCTGAATAAATTGTCTATACATATTAAATACGAGCCCAAGTAACTAGATTTTGTCCAACCCATAACCACAATACTGGCTCTGTATGTGTATATATTTTATATTATGATGTCTATGTTTTTTTTAAAATTTATATACATGCTTCTGGTCATATGCAATGAATTCAGTTGAATATATAGAATCTCACTGGATGCATTGTGATCAGTAAGTTGAGAATCACGAGGTCTTATGTTTAAATTTTGTCGGAGACAAAAATATTAGTTGTATTCTTCTCATATGTTCAAGTCTTGATATACAAAGCGTAAGATATGCATAGTAACACGTACCTCATGAAATTAGTCGATGTGCTAGTAAGGACACCAAGTGCAATTACAAATAAAAAAAGGAGGTGTGAAATTATTGGTGGGATGTTGTCCAACATTTCACGTGAGCTTTTGATAGACATAATTGATTAATCATAGAGTAAGGTAAGCTAAGAACCAAAAATGGAGTAAGGAGAAGTCATACATTTGCTACAGAGGTAACAAAAGAAGACAAAAGTAAAAGATAGTTTTTATATATATGGGGAAGAGTCTTTGTTGTCCTAACTAATAATAAGTTAATTTATGCTGATACAGCGAAGCTCCAATGCTTCCCATTTGTCACTAATGTCCAGCATGTAATAAAATCATTGTCCATATATATGTGTGTGTGTTTGTGGTGGAAATAATTGAAACATTTATCTAGTCTAGCTTAATTTTCTTACAAGATTTGAGCTTTTAGAATGAAAAATTTTCTTGGCAAGAGACGTTTTATAGCGTGAATTCAAATTAGTCAAGTAAATAAGTTTCAGATATCGAAATAGGTAAATAAAAAGAAAAAAAAATCTAAGAGGGGGAATTCGATATTTTGGGTGAGGAAGTGTTGAACAGAAAAGGCTCGTGAATCTTAGTTGGACCAGAAGTAGTGTTTTTTTTGTCCATAAGCAAAAAGATGCAGTTGGTCACGAGGTTGCATATGTGCAAGATTTGATTAGAATCCAATGTATTTCTCCCTTAATTATTAGCTAATCATGTCATTAGTAATATTAGAAAATCAATCTCGGGTTAACGATGTATCGGAAATAATTTTTCTACCTATATTATTGTTGTTGTCGTAATCACTTTATATAATAATGTACCATTTTTCTATTTCATTTAGATCTTTTTAACTATTATTAGTACTAAGGAACTGATGTTAGTACTTAAGCTTAAATTAAACATATCTACACATGCATCCTACGTAAAGCCTAACTGTCATTTAAGATCCAAATTACCTACACCTTTAATCTTCATCCACCATTCTTAATTAATTAAATAGGTGTAATTAGTGTTTCCTTGAGGGGACCAACAAGTAAATTATTCATCTTTACATCTTAAATCTCCACAGATATTTTCCAATTATCTCGAAGACTATAAAAACTTTTTAAAAGTTTGATCGAGAATCTCATCATCTGAAGAATGAAAGTGAAACTGCTTGACGTTGTATATTAAACATAACAAGCCCGATTATTATGCTCAATAAAGGAATGAGGGAAGCTAATTCCTGAAATTGTGGTAAGTCTCGCTACCTCTTTAGTTGTTGCTCCCTACTTGCTTGTTCGCAATTACTACCACAAGAAAGTCGTCCCTATTTTATTTTTAAAGGGGCTTATGCACTCCGCGACTTTCTTATGCTATGGGGTCTCGAAGACTGAATTTAGCTGCTGCTTGTTTGTAGCAGTTATACACAAAGTAAATGGAGGGAGAAAATGAAACTTTTATTTCCATGATATTTTTCTTTTACCTTTCATCTTTCAGTAACTCACTTGTTATTAGCAAGTAGAATATGAATGATTCAAACTTTAAATTATTCAATGTAATTGTAGGGTGATGCATACTACCCTGTCAAACGTCTAATCTTATACAGGAGAAAAGCATATAAAAGAAAGCATCTTCCTTTGGGGAATGACATTGATAGAGACTTTGTTTCTCTGCACAAAATAGGAAGCAAAGGCCAAAGAACACAAAGACAAATCAGCCTTCCTGTAATTTCAAACTTTGTTTTCAATGATTATGAGCTTTGCAAGGGTCCACTGTGTTCACGAGACTCCTATTCATTTTCTGCATTATACTAAAAGTAAAACATTCATGGTCCCAATAATATGTGGGGACTGCCAGTAGAAGGCCAGAAAGGACCACCAGACTCAGATTAAACAAAAAGGCATGTCAGTTTCTCTTGACTTCAGATCTTGAATAAAAATGTTCTGCATAAACAGATGCACACTTTCAAGAATCCAATGAACAATGAATTAAAAAACTGGCAATTGTCAAGACATTATAGGGTAATTACAATGAAATGCAAGCTCCATTGTCAATACATTATGCGATTACATTGACACCCTTCACACACCTTCACTGATAGTTCTTGCACTCTCACGTGATCTAAATCTGCGCAAGTATAAACAGCACATGTGGGAATACACAAAGCAAGATCCAATCCACCTCTAAAAATTAATGCAAAACACATGTGATCTACAGCATAGAGACAGCCAGTCAAGCTTATTCCAGTACACAGCGATTATTATCTTGATTGAGCAAATAAACACATTCCATGCATCTCACGAGCAACCCATCACTACTGCTCAAGGCTGATCATCCAAAGAAGACAGAATGTGTCACCGAACCCTATGCAAAGACCAATACACCATCAGCAGCATTGTCAGTTTTGCAAATTAGGAGAAATGGAGATGAAAAGGAAGAAAAAAAGATAATGTTCAAGTATTGAAATCGACATCTTCAACATCCATATCAACCACCTACCTATGTTCTAAAAGCATAGTTGGTCCCCAGTCCAGATAAATGAGAGATGCACAAGGTTGATGGCCAGCATAATAATAGTCTAATTATAATGAATCCTCGCAGTATGAGGTTGTTTAGATGTGTTTTCCTACACATGTGATACATGATACATCGAAGAAGATGCATTATCAAAGAAGATGTTTTTATATGCATCGACAACCACTTTAGCTTAGCAGTGTCGCATTCTGTGGATTAGTATGTTTCCTCAATGAACATACTCCTACACTAATAAACACCCATTATATCTTCATCATTTTAATATGAGAATCAGTCTAACAATCATTCCTTCATACCTACTCTCTTTCCTAACTTGCTGGTTTTGTTGTTCCTGCTCCCTCTCTTGTGTAGGTAAGCTTGTTTACTATTGGGCAAACATTTCACATTGCTGACACCATAGAAAATAAAATTGGCTTGAGTTAGACAGTTTTAAGGTATTCTAAATTGTCAAATTTTGGGGGTAGCAATCATCATAGCTAGCAAGAATTGGTGAACGAGATAAATTGACATCAACATCATAAATTGACAGCTCAGATCTTAAGTAACGAGAAAGTGAACGACCAAATATTTATTGTTCAGAGGAAGGACTCAGACCCAAAATCTACTACTATGAACTAAAAAAGAAAAAAGACAATAATATCAAAAATTCAATATGAAGACGTACTCCATAGCCAAACTCTGGTACTAGAAGGGAAAAGAAAAGTACAGGACTTCCCGAGAACAATGAATAGGAATTCAACATTCAAGGTGGGATTTAATATCCTAGCTTTCATATTATGAAGAAAAGAAGAGATGAAAGAGCCTGCTGGAATATTTTGTTAGAGAAGTCGCCAGCAAATCTGAAGAGACAGTATCGCCAAAATGATCACTTAAAGGGACATTGTCCCACTGGATCAGTCACCAACTATAAGAATGGTGCCGCAAGAATGCTTACCAAAAAGGGATAAGAACAGTAAACTTCTGAAACAAAGAAAAAATTAGGCCGGATAGGGAGGCAAAAACTGTCTAAATCTTCATCAAGATCGTATAAACTCTACTACCATGTGAAAAAACTGATGATTCTTGAAAAACTTTCAGGGGGTTGACGGTAAAAAAATTGGAAGGTTTGACTGCCAACAAAGGTGCACTAAGTGAATTCTTCCATCTACCTAAATCTTTATGTGTAAAGTCAGCGGTACTGATGAGAGCGGTACCTGTACTGATGGGAGGCAACAGGCACCTAGTGGTTGGTCAAGTTGCATACAAGCTGGCCCGTCTACCACCATGAAAAATTATCATTGAAATTGGTTAAATAACAATTCAAAATATGTTGTTTTAATTCCTATATAGGAATGTTGAGATATATGAAATAAGAAAAGTTCCCTGATTCTTCAAATTTTCAGTTATGACATCACAGAATACTCAATAATATTTAAGTAGTTTCTGGACTAGCATATTCATTTAGAATATCCTACATAGTACTCTTAATTATGCTCCTGATTTCGACACATCTGACATCCCTCAAATTCAAGGTGGTGAAACAACTCAATTTTGTTCATTTTAGAAAACAAAGAATACTTTTAAGATTAACTGCAGTTTACCGAGGACATGACCCCAAATAGGAGGATATGGAGATCAAGGATTAGGGTAGAAGGTTGGCAAGGAACTTGACACCCCCCCCCCCCTTAAAAAAAGGGGGAGAAGCCGTGGTCGAAGTCTAATTCTGGAAATAAGTCAGGGCCTTTTTACCAAGTGAGCGTCATCAAGTTTCCCTTATTAGTATCATTATTAGTACTCTCCAATTACTTTATTCTTTATTATTACCTGTTGTTTCCTCTGCTTCAATTATCGTACTATTTGTTATTGCTATTGTTCTTTTCTCCATTATTTTCTGTATGGTTTCTTCACTATTGATTTTGATATGCTTTACTTGAGCCGAGGGTCTATCGGAAATAGTCTCTCTACCTTCACAAGGTAGGAGTAGGTTGCTTACATACCCTCCTCCCCAGACCCCACTTGTGGGATTACACTGGGTACGTTGTTGTTGTACTTTTAATATCACCAGAATAGTAATCAATCACCTGAATAGAGTCGTCGGAATAAAAAGACGATCACAAAAAAAAAAGATTTTGAAACGTTTTCTCCAAAAGGTTGTGGATAATTGCACATCGAAAGAGAGTGCTTCTAGTAGCACAAATAAAAAGGTAACTAGTGTCACTCAACAGAAAGAGGTGTGGTGACAAAAATCTCAAGGGCATTATCAGCCCCGAATTGGCAACAGAAGAGTAGGAAAAAAATTGTTGGAACGGTATCTAGGAATTCAATGTTCAGAGGAGAAACTCAGTACTCTTAACTACCATGAAGAAAAAGAAGAGAGTAAAAAGTTTCCCTAACAGTTAATGAAAATCCAATATTTGGAGAGACTCCAAAATCATGAAGAAATAGTTGAAACGTAATTTTCGAGAATCTTTTGCTTGAGAAATCTCCAAAAGAATGATCGAAATAGTAGTCAGAAAGAGAAACGTAGTCATCAAAGCGGTCACCAAGCATTGTGGTAAGAATGGTCCCGAGAGACAGACTGGCGTACTTATAAAAGAATAAAGGACTTCAATCTGATAGGTTGTATAAGGCATAAGACCAACACAGATACACGGCAGCTATTTAAGTCACTAAGAAGACTGTAGAGGTTCTAGTACTATTTGAAAAGAGACAGAAAGGAAAGTTACTCGTTGAAATTGGTCTATTAACAACTTACAAGAAGACTCCTTATATAAGAATTTGAACTTCATGAAATAGGGTTAAGTCTATATTTCACACAGAGTTAAAGGGAAAGAAGAGGGAAAATGCTAACAAGAAGCAATAACACACATACCTGGAATATTCGTATCAAGAAGTAGCTTTAACAATAATTACAGGACATTGTGCATGGTTTGAGCAATAGTTGCTTACACTCCCCAGAAACATCCTATTTAAATTTAAAATTGGTCAAATACATGTCTCTGTAAAAAAAATGATCATGTATGATCCAATAACCATATGATCTGGTGAAAATACTTCTAGAATTCAGATTGGAAATAAACAACACGTTTAAACCAAAATAAGATCCATATCCATCAATTACAGATATTATGTTAATGGTAAAAGTACAATTTCAGAAACAAGTATAAATGAATTTGAAGCCAGAGGCAAAGAGCCCTTTTCTATAGCAGGTTGAATAGAAAACCACTTGCTTCACTCCAAAACTCCAGCTATCAATTTTTTACTCATTTACTTGTTGCCAGCATCTTCTTAGTTCTATGAATTAATTGTGAGCCTTGGGACTAATCTAAAAACTTTCCTATCGCCCAGGTTACCTTACAAGTCATCCCCAACCAATGACATATGCCTGAAAATAGAACTGAAAATTAAGGTGCATTTTTATCAGCAGTACTCCATTTAAGACTGCTCTAACTTTCTGATGAAGTTAAAGATGCCTAATTAAGTTAATTTATCCAAAAGAAATAAAACACATAATAGAGAACTCACTCATTGGTTTTAAATAGAGACTACATTTTACGTGACTGCCTCCAGATGATATCATCCTTGCACGATAAAATAACACATAAACTTAATGTTTAACTAATGAAATTGTGTAGCAACTACAGAAGGAAATCATAAAACAAGGGTTTCAGCTCCATCTACTATCTGTTTTAGCTATACAAGCTTATATCTAATTGCCATTTTTGGCATCCATGGTCTATTGCAGCATTTTGAGTTGTTGGTAATTGGTCATCAATCCATATATCAATTAGCTATACCTCAATCTAAAACTAGTTCTGTCAACTGCATGAATCCCCTGTAACAATTTTGTATTATTTGGGAAAATTTCATGCCAACTAAATAATTCGACTTTCAGAACAAATTAGGGGTTCTTTAAAAATTAAAGGTTCTCTAAATCTCACACACATCCAAAAATACCCCTGGAAAAACAACAAACTTGATGCAAGTATAACAACAACAACTACTGGATTTTATCCCAACTAGTAGGTAGGTCTTTATCATGTATTAAAATAGTTAGAGTTCGTATTTGTCTTCTTTAAATTTCTTTATTTTGTGTTTCTGTGAGGGAGAGGGTATAAGTCATTACTCTAGAGATTAACATGTTAGTTTTAGAGATACATCATCTCACCAAAATCTCTCTTTTCGGACAACAACTTGTAAGATACTTGAATCCTCAAATTGTTTTTTTTTTTCAAAAAATATAGACAATGCCTTTTGGAATGAATGTGAAATCATCTACGAGCATTAGCAGGTCAGCAGTATTAGAGCAGGTTTGTACTCATGCTAAACAGAATTGTTGATTCGAGTAATTGATTCATAAGAATGGCACTGACCAACTAATCGCATCTTCAACGGGCAATTTTAGGGTAATGACCTAAGGATTGCACATAAAGCACGATGTTTGCTAAAGTGTTTCTTCTCTTTAACATGTATTAGGAAAGGAAAAGGCTCTTGCTGTTAGATGGAAAAGCAACGAAAGCAATGCTTTCGTAAGCAACATGTATGCCTTAAATATTAGGAACAATGAACTAGTTGAATCATGTGAGCATTCTAAAAGAAGCATTGGGCAATCAGTTATCCACAATATTCACAGGTGGCTTTGCTGAGTAAAGTGGTTGAGATCCTAGACTACATCCACTTACTGGGATTCCCAAAATAACTTGACTAGAAGACTGTTCAGCATATTTTAAAAAACAACTCATTTACAGAGGACCTCAACAAACCTCATGCTCAGTACATGCTGAATGCAAAACCATCTCCACATGCCTTAGGTAAAGTGCGTCATCTAGTCAGAGTAAATCAACAATAGCAACATCCCTCAGGTTGAGAATTTGTACCTTTTAATGGGACCAAAAGCACGGGAACCCATCACTAGCAAATCAGCATGCATTTCTTCAACAGCATCACAAATTTTCTCCTTTGGATCCCCAATAACTACTTGGGTCTTAACATTTGCCTGACCAGAAAGAACCTTTTCCCCATCAATTAAAATAGAAAGATAGAACACCAATCATGATTTTTGTGATGTCATATTAGGCTTCTATTTTGCTTTCTAATATCTTTAGCATTTCTCGGTGACTGAATTTCCAACATATCACATCAAAGGATACAAATTGAGAACATATTAAGCAAAACATCATCGTCAGTGCACCAAAAAGGATGCCATAATGGACTCAAATTGCTAAAGCAGGAAATGTAAAGATAACATAAAGTATATCAGAAGCACCAATCAACACCAAGATAACTAATCCCTTCTGTTACAATTTAAATTGCATTCTTTTATTTCGGGATGTATCAAAAATTCTGATACCAGTACATTTCTATGCAAATTCATAGTTTCTAATATAGCTCAAGTTCTTTCCTCTATCAAACTACTGTTCAACCATTACTTCAGAATGTTTTCTTAAATGTCTTCCACCATTCCTACTACAAAAGATTTAAGTCAAATTAACACATTAAACTCTGTCATATAACATGAGAGGAAAGGAGCATGTAAGTTGTGTAACTTCAAGATACATTCATATATAGAAAATGGGAAGTGGAAAGGATTAGAAAGCTCACATTTTTATTAGCGCAAATCTCAAGAGCATGGTCTAAAATAGCCTGTGTGATCCGCTTTTGATGTGCCTCGATCGCAGCAGTAAATGCAGGCACCTCAAGATCACCTGCTAATCTCAATAATTTAGTACATCAATTAACAAGAAAATGTGAAATCCAAGCAATCAATCAACTACCCCTTAATCCAAACTAGTCGGGTCGACTATATATACATACACATCCTCTATATCCATTCCGTTATTCAGTAAATACCCATCAAACAAAACGAATGAAAACACAAAGATAACAAGAATTGGACTTAACTGGGTCCACCAAAGGGGATAGCTCCGGGGTTAAGACCAGCAGCAATGGACGGCGGAGATTGAACGTGGAGAATCACAAAGGATCCTTGTGGTTCTTGAGAATCGGGATCATGGGGTTTGAGCTTGATGTTATCAAGAGCCCAATTCAAGGCTTTCATGCTCTCTTCACTTCCGTCAACGGAGACGATCACACACTTCAACTTTCCGGTCATGGTTGTTTGTGTAAATTCGAGTAAAATAGGGACTGGGTTAATTACTTAGAATCAAAAAAGAAAATTGTCCAATTATTGTAAATATCAAGAAATGAAAACCCACAGTGTTGATTGATACTGAAATCCTTCTTGTTTGTTGTTAGTTTTTAGCTGCAAGTTTCAACAAGCCATCATTTTCAACTCTTTCATGTCAGCAAGTTGTTTTTTATTTTTTAAATACTATTTATAATCTTTTTTCAGCATACAGTTGTTGTCAATAAATAATTAATACAATATAAATATAAATTAATTTATTGTTAAAATGAGAAGTTTATACGAAATTACATTTTGATAATTAATTTTAAAATTATTTTCTTGCTTCTATTTTTGAATATTTTAGCGATAAATCTCTTTTTCTTTTCTTGTGTTCTTTTTTAGTAAACTCTTTTTTGCTGAACTCGAAAATTGAATGTGACAATTATAATGTTCATTCAGAATCATTACAAAAATAATTTAAAAAAATTTATATTTAATTGATTTTCAATTAACAATGTATTGACCAATTATCAGAAGTGTTTTATATTTATCTTTTTCTAACGAATTTTTTTATTTAAAAACATTTAAAAATTAAAATTAATATTTTTATAATGTTTCTTGAACTGAATTTTTTTTTATAAAAAAGAAAAAATTAAAATTACTGCAAGCACTTCATATATCAATAATTGGTATCTTGCAATGCAAATCACAATTTTATTAAAAATACATAAAATTTAAAATAAATTTATAAAATTATAAATCAAATCTCCCACAAATTTCAAAGGAAACGTGATATTTCTGGATTTAATAACTAATAAGTTATGTATGAAATATGTTTCAATGGGCCATGACATACAGCTTGAATAGTTCATGGACCTTAAGAGACTCTAGATCCATTATTCATTTGGACCTGTAACCTTAATATGGGCTTCTTCTTTCAGTGTCGAGACTCGCGAGGAGCCCATCTTGGAAATCTCACTTTTGTTTTTCTCCAAATGTCTGAACAACTTGCCTACAAAACTTTTTAGTACTAGCCCCTCTTTGTCTCTTAACACTTCTTTTCTTTTTGATATTCTATTGGTGGTTTAATTTGAATTCGTCTCCGATAAATCTGTTAAAACGAATAACATATTTTATATATTTTTATTTTATAATTACAAAAATAAATGATATATTAATATATTTTATATATTTTTATGATTATAAATTTAAAAATTCTGTATCAATTCAAAATCAGCAGGATAAATAAGGAAGGGGTGAAGTATAATCTTTTTGGGGCATACTTCTCTAGGATCAAGAAGCCAACCCCAGATAAAATAAAAGTTTGTCTCTTTCTTTGATGTATTGTACAATGTCTGTTAAGCACACCTTGACACAAAGCAACATACACATGCACTTAATGCAACTTTAGTACTTTTGTTTTTGTTTCTAATTCGTATTTGATATTTGTATTGAAATCGGTGTTTAAATTTACCCGGGTATGGCTCATTTAGGGTTAATGCTCCTTACAAAGTTTCTTTGTATCAAGATTTGGCATCTTGATGTCGGTTTGATAAACTAGCATGTGATTTGGATATTTATAGTTCTAGCTAAAATGAATAGTGATTTTTCCTATTTTAGGTTTCTAATTACCCGATGTTTAGTATTTGTATTGAAATTCTTGTTAATTTAACTTCGTGTTTAATAAAATTCATTAAGAAAGCCTCCCATCTCTATTAGGTTTTTCTTTAAACTCGAGTATTAAAATTTTGAAACTTATTCCGCCACAATTATTGAGACTTTTTAATTTGTGTTCTGTTCTATAGAAGTGGATTTTTGGTTTGTTTGGAAATAATGGAGATCATTTGGTAGGATGCATTAAAAAAATAATATATGCATTAACTATATATTACTAATAGTTTGTTTCATACTATGTATAACTAATGCGCTCTATTTGGCATTATGTTAATTGCTATTATAACTAATACATGACAAACTATGATATTAGCAATGCAATGATTTTTAATGCATGATATCAATATGATTAAACGCCCAACTGCCCTTAAAACCTTTTCCACATTTTTTCTACCATATTCGTGAAGAATATTTTTGCAAATGAATACTTTTTAAAATTATGCAATGCATGTTATTTGTAATATATTAAATCAAATAATACATAGAAATAAACTCAGCATAGCAAAATATATACAAGTATACATAATACCGATATTATTAATATTAGCATTATTAATACACTATGTATTCAGCATTATTTTTATATACCTAATCAACCCATAAATTAAACTTGGTTGACAATCCAAGCCCATTGTTCCTAACTTAGGTTTCAAAACCAAGTACTTTTCCCATGTACTGCCCAATTTTCTGCAATATCAACGAACTGTTTGAAAATTACAAAGTTTGTTTACTGCCATTTTCACATTTTTTTTTTAATTAAACCACAATATAAAGTGTTGAATTATACATGATAAATAATAAATTAAGTAATTAATTGTCACATCAGTCGGCACAAACGTGACGTTTATGTTAAAGTTTTGGTTTTGGTCAGCAAAATAATTCGCTACAACTTTTTAAAAAAAATATGAAATTAAAAACTATAGGCTCTTCGAAGTTAGGAATTCGCCTGCGAAGAAGCGTGCGTGTCAAAGCCTTACTCTAATTATATTGTGGTATTTGAATCAATCTATTCAAGGTATTGTGTGGTTGGATTACGTTTCAACGACAGGACTTGGAGCACATCTTTTGTTCTTTCCACTACTTGAAGTGATTGTTACGACCACGAAGAAACGACAAATCCCAACTACGGATATATAAGAGCGATAGGGTTATAGATAATTTTTAATTCTTAATCAAACGTTATTGATTTGAACTTGAGATATACATGGTATTATTTTTGTTAGAAAGCTTTAATACTTTCAAATACAAATTTAAATTTAATTAAATTCTAATACAAATATAGATGACCAACCGACAAATAAAAAAAAGAAAAGCACAAAACGTCCAAAATTTGGAATTGGCCTTGGTGCGTCCTTCCAAGTGTTTGCCCATTAAAATGGAAGAAGAATTAGACAAAACTTTTTAAAAAGTCTTTGTGTGCATATTGTCTAAAAGACCTATTGAAGCAAAGCATGTTTTTGCCTTTCTTCTACAACTATTTCTTTCTCTCATTAAAAGTGTGTGTTAGGTATCTTCCTTGTTCTCAACCCAATTAACTTCTTATTTTTGTTGTGTTTCATATTATTATCTTTTTTATTTTATTTTTGGTACTTTTACGGTTTGAGTCATCAATATGGCATGTCCTCATCTTTGCGAGCACAATACGCAATAAACTACATCTATTGTTAGGTGACGGAATTATAATTTTTCATTAAAGAAATTCAAAATATACATACAAAACAGTCAAAATAGTTCAAACATTTACTAATTTTTCGATGAAGAAATTATCCTAACTATGCGCCTGGTAGAGTCAATAATTTATAATCTAAAAAGACAATGATGAATTGATGATTAGACGTGGGAGATGCGTGCATCTTGCAAGCACAACAAGCATGGATTGTGACACTTTGGGAATTTTTCTTTTTCTCGAAACACTATAAGAAAAATATGAATTTTTTACGGATATTTTCATTGAAATGTTGCAAAGAAAACATAGGACATCCCATGGAAAATCAATCAAAAATATTTCCTAATTAAGTGAAATTTGATGAATTTCATTGGGTTGTTTTAGTAATTGAAATTCACATTTACTTATTTGAGAATATGAAAAAATATACTGCCTAACGATTGTTTATTGAGGTATAACATATATCGATAGTTGTATTATATTAACAGTATTAGTTTGGAAATCAATTAATTAATATTTGGTATTTATTATTTATTTAAGGACAATCATATAACGAAATAACATTATTGTTTGCTTAACTTATAGATTCGCCTGCCCTTTTTATAATTAATCTTAATATTTGGATGGGAGGAGACTCTAGGAATTATTGAGTACATAGGAAAGTAATTTATTTATTTTGTATTTTTTTAAATATTCGATAAGTAAACAAAAAAAATATTATTTCAAAAAATATTCTTATGTCATTTAGGAAGCACTATGAAGACGGGGATGGGGATCGAAGAGGTGAGAAGTGGGAAGTCGGGGTCGTGGGATGGTGTGATCACGGGTGCGGGTGGTGGGGAGTTGAGAGCGTTGAGAGTGGAGAAGAGATAATGAACTTAAAATTATATATAACTGGTAGAACTATTTCTTTCTATTTTCATTGTCTGAATTATATTTCTTAATATAGTAATCTTTTGAGAAAAAATTATTTGTAAAAAAATTAAAAAAATTAAAAAAATTAAAAAAATTAAAAAAATTAAAAAAATTAAAAAAATTAAAAAAATTAATAACACACACATATATAGCTAAAAATGATAAAATAAATATTTTTATTTTACAATTTTTAAATGGCACATGTGTGTGCTGTACAGATGTACAAATTAAACTTTTTAACATATTATCAAAAAATTATTTATCAAAAAAATTATTCTTGATATTGACCCCAGGCCACTATCTTTTTTGTTTTTTTCTTCTTTTTTTAAAAGTAAGATATAAGTATATATACCACTTCAATATTTTGAAGAGCTGGTTATTGTTGTGGCTGATAACATTATTGAAAAGTTCGTGAAATTGACCTCCTCTTTGCCCACTTTTTTATTTCGTTTTAATGAGATAATAACTACCTCAACGTTTTGGTGAAAATAACATCTATTTTCTTCTTCTTACGTTTTAAAATCTACATTGATCAATTGTATTTTCATATTTTAAATAAAAGATACCGTAAATCATTTAAAAATGAGGGTATTAAATGATAGCTAGACGTTATAATATGTTTTTTTCATTCTTAATTATACATTTCATGTTTAAATTCTGAAAAAACTAGAATAAAGATATGTGGTTAGAAAGGTGAATATGCGAAGTGAGTTAGAAGAAGATACGTAGTCATATTTTATGAAGATAAAGATCGGACAAATAATGTATAGTCAAATATTCCTAAACAAATGGTAGCTTAGCTTACCGGAGGAACTGATCATTCGGATGTGGACGAAGCATCTGGAAAAAGAAAAGAAAAAAAGTAAAGGCGAGACAATTGTTACAAGGTAATTTCGGAGTCAACGCTATCCGTTATTCCATCAGCAATTCATATAAATTATTTGTCATTTGAGGAGACATCAAGATCTTGAACCTAATAAACTTCTATAAATAGGAGGACCCTTATATGACAAAAGGGATATCAGAATACAGACGAAAATATACCCTTGATCAGTTGAAACATATAATCTCTCTTATTTGAGTTCTTATCATAAAATCTAGCGCTCCTTATTTGTCCAGTCATTGCTAATCCAATCAACGGAAGAATCCTCGATTTATCAAGGATATCATTTGGCCCTCGAGCCATCAGCCAATTACTTCATTTATCTTTACTTTGTTACTTGATTTATCTTTATTTCATTATGTGTTTTATATTTTATTTCATTTTTCTTGGCCAACTCAGTCATATATCCTTTAAGTCTAGCTATAAAATACAATTATGCCTATTTTTAGGGTAAATACTAAGCAAGGAAAACAAATCTTAATAAAATATATTTTCTCTTCGATCTAATATGTTTTACGCGACACAAATTCAAATTAATTGAGAAGCTCAAAATAAATATCGAAGAACTAAACAAAAGAAAAACTCTAAACAAGTCATGAAATGGACCAATATAGAAGGATGTGGTTTTATATTCCATTTTGATAGGCTATCTTGTCTTGTGAATCAATGCAATGTTGGAAAGTCACATATTAAAACAGTGTTTTGAGTGATAATTAGTAGGGGAGAAAATGTGTGTAATTCGAATGACGCACAAGTCAAGAGGATAGAAAATGATGATTTTTCCAATCAAATCAAAGGTCATGGCTATCATCATCTAAAACTAGAAAGGACAATCCAATATATATATTTTTTGAGTTTTTTATTCGATATTCGATACTTTTATCGAAGCCTAATTAATTTGGATTCGCATTGTATAAGATATATTCGAGGAGATATTTTCTATTAATGATTTTTTTCATATCGAAAAATCAAAGTAAAGACCTCTAATTAAGAAAGGAGCAGTATCATCCACTGCACCACTTGATGGTGGCAAATCTATGTGTTGCTTCTCATTTGGTTTATGCTATTTTTACACAAACTCAACGGTTATTCTTTTGTTTTCTTTTATATTTTTTTATTTTAACCATTTTGTAATTATCTTATTTTATTTTATTTATTTATAGAAAAAGTATGGTAAAATTCAAAATATACTTTTTGAAGATATTTTTTCCTCATCTTTTTCTTTTTAGGTATTGTTTTTTTATTTGTTTAAGTTTGGAAGTTTAAAAGTTTAAAATTGTGTTTATAGAAAAAGTATGGTAAAATTCAAAATATACGATTCAAATACATTTAAATTTAAACAAAAAAATTGATTTTAACGTTTTAAAATTGTGTTTATTATATATTTAAAAAACCATATTAAATGTGTGAAAGTCACATTTATAATTATTTAAGTAATATTTAAACATTGTGATGAAGTAAAATTAATTGACTTTCAAATTTTAATATTGTTACTATTATAGTCAGATGGTTTATTGGTGAGAAATGGATTCTGAATTTTAAGTTTATCTAGACCACAATATTTTATTTTTTACACAGTAGATTCAAAATTTTTTGTAGAAAAATACTACAATGTTGATTTTGAAGGGAATGAGAATAATAATTGCTTATGTAATAAAAAAATATTTTACAAGCGATTTTAACCCGACTAAAATGTAAATTATTGTGGCTGATTGAAAGATTCTACATTGTCACTTCCAAACTCGTGGCTAGAAGTTTGAAAATTGCATAAATAGTTTCCCAAAAATTGACTTAAGAAGAAGAGAGCAAGAATGTATTTTTCAATTGGTGAATAGCTTCATAAAGACAACTCCTTGTATAGGCAAGTTGTTGGTGTTGTTGAAAGGAGATTAATGGGGGTTAGACAAAATTAAAGGGTCGTTACACCATTGAGAAGATGGTTGTTACAAAGTTTAAGTGGAGTGAAATCTCGTGATGTATCTGGATCATTTTTGTAGTACGTATTTATATATTTTTTTAGTACGCTGAAAATTAAATTTGAATTAAGCCTCACGTATATCTCCCGCACAAAAAATACAAATTAATCTATTTTATCTTTAAGTTCATTTCTCACATGCACAAGATCACTCTCTTTTAATAAGCTCAAAAAATAATTCAACATAAGAATGGGGAAAAAAAATTTCGAATCAACAAGGACTTTAGTCTTTTACATAAGACAAGAAAGCAATGGACTTATAAAATTTCTTTAATTTTTTACTCTATCGAAACAAAAGAACAAAATCGAAGAAAGGAAGCATTCAAATATTTAAGAAAACAAATATAAACAGTTAATGAATATTATCATAAATAATAATTAAAAAAATAAAAAAAAATATTTAAATTAATCTTATTAAATTTTTATTGAACTCATAACTTCTATAAAAATCCACCTCTATCATTCACAAATAGCAAGTAAACACTCGTTTTTCATTATTACAAGTATGCTATTAGATGTATGGCATGCCAAAAAAATAAAAATAAAAAATAAAAAATCAAAGGGGTTCTTTTTAAAATTTAGATGTGAACATGAAATTGGAATAACAGGTTTGTAAAAGCTTAAAATGGAGGACACGTTTTAATTTTAGGGAATTTGATTTTTATTTAGGAAAAGGAATGTTTTGGGAAATTTCAATATTAAATTCCAATTTGTAGTAAATAGTGTTTACAAATTGGTGAGTTAGCCATCACATTCAATTGTCGGTGCCACGTACTGCTTCTCATAATATTCAACTTTCAAAGTCTTTGTAATCAGGAGCCAACAATTAAAAATTTTATTTCAATTATTTTTAATAAAAAGTATATTATTTTTTTTAATATTTTAAATATCTTAATTAAAAATTTAACTCGTCATTATTTATGATCCAATATTTATTAAAAAAGAATCTTAACAAAATATTAAAGAAAAATGAAATAAACAATCAATAGGTGAAGTTTCTTTTCAATTTGTTGTGATCGGCTAATTTTAGTTTATCTGGACATATCTCTTTCTTTCTTTTTTAAAAGTAATTTAATAGTCAATCTGTTGATTGATTAATTTAAATTTGTGTCTATCAAATTTATTAAAAGATAATTTGCTTCTTATTATTAAAAAAATTATAAAACACACAAACACACAAACAAAAAAAAACATTGCGTTTGTGTTTGAAAAGTTCAAGCTTAAAATTTAATTTAAATTTATAACTTAAAACTTTTTAAATTCAATCAGCGTAACTAAAATATCAAATTCTTCTTTTTCTAATATCGAAAAATTAACTTAACATGTCAAATTAACTAAAATATCAATTTTGCACACGACTGGCATGACTCCATTCTCTATCATCATCTCACAAATTATCATTTCCACAATCACCAATTATCCACTGTTACGCCTTTATTTAGAAAAATAAATTAAGGACAGCATAGTACCGTGTAGCATGCCAAGTTAATATGTTTATATATATATAATTAATTTTAATGATTTTTAAATGACAATAAAAAATAATAAATTACTAATTTGATTATTAAGCTTCTTGTATATACACACACAATTCAATAAATTTGTATTTAAGCAAGAACATGTCAAATTTAACGCACGTACACACATCAATAAATAATGAAATCAAATAAAAATCTTAAACATGGTCAAAATAATAGTTTTAATAGTAATTTGTTTACTAGCCAGTGGAAAAGTATAGGGTAAACCATAAATGAAAGTGGTATAAATAGAAATAAAATATTTGATTGTGCATAGACCGGGTTGAACAGGTGAACATTCGGACCGGTAAAAAAATCCGGTCGGAATATTTAGATGAGCCAAGGATTCACGTCTCTCGATGCCTCTCAAGGACAAAATTCTTTCCCTCAACCATCGATTTCTTACTCCTCACAGAAATAATATTTTAACCCTACATTTATTCCTATTTTCACACTATACGCCTATTTTTAGTTTCCTTTTTTCGATTTTCCCCTCGGTTTTCTCTTTCTTAAAACTTTAACAAAAAAATCCCTCTAAATTCTCGATCTGGAAAATAAAATTCTCTTCGGGTCAGAATCTTCTCTCTTCCAGTGACTTTATTGCTTCTCCAAGCGCCACTTTCCTCTCTCGACTTCTCACAATTCATCTAGTTCGGTGTCTATTTTTCTTATCTGTAATTTTTGTTCAACTTTTTGTTTCGGTTAATTGATTTTTGGTTGATCCAATTCTGTGTGCATGCAAGTTTGATCTTTGTGTGTGTGTTGGAAAATTTTTAACATCCTGATCGGGAGGGTTAAGGAACTTATGAATTTGGAAGAATTAGGGTTTGGATGTGATCTGCTGTTGTTTGTGGGTTTGTGTAAATGCTCGTGGGAGGGGATCTAGGGTTTCTCTCGAGCTTGGTGGTGGCGGCGTTTGTGGCGGTTTTCGGACCGGTGCTACTTGGTTTGTGGTTCGCCGGAAATGGCGTTCGGTGGCAGGAGGGAGGAGATCAAGAGGCTGTTGGTTTTGGCTTCGGAGGAGGCAGCTAGGGTTGAGCTACAAGCCGCTGAGGAATATGGGTACGGTTATGGATATAGCTATAATTCTCTGAAGGAGGATGACGTGTTTGTTGAAACACAGGCATCATCACCACCGTCTGCATCATCCTCATCAACAACAACTTCAACGTCATATTCTGGTACACGAAAAATTCTGTTTCCAATGTGCGGTTTGCTCTTCTCAACCTCTACTCGGTGCTCCCAATGCAAAGCAGTTCGCTACTGGCTTAGTGATGATTCATAACCCCAATCTCTCCTAGAAATTTATATCTTCTTTCCTTGTCTGTTCTTTTTCGCTGTGAGTATATGATGAAGCTAGTTGCGTTTAGGGCATACTCATGTTGGTACACTCTTTTTGAATAACTTAAATTAATAATATTAGATTAGCAACATAGATAGTGAGGATTCATATATCCAGCTAGCGTAAGGTTGAAGCTTAGCTTTGTTGTTGTTGAAACTAGATCATTGATAGACTTGCTGGTATTGGATGTGGATTTAGATTAACCATTTACTAAAAGTTGCAAACTTGTCGAGGGGGTTTTCAATTGCTTTATCCTTTTTAGTTCTGGTAGTATCAAGAAGAAAAGAGACATCTGACGAAAAAGGACACGCTTTGCAGTTGATGTCATAGTTTCAGCTTTATAATTGGGCTGAGTTCTTCTAATGAAGACTTTCTTCTGTTACAACAACAACATACCCATGTAATCCCACAAGTTGGGTCTGGGGAAGGTAGAAGTCTTTCTTCTGTTACGCACTAGAAACAAATGGGAACAAATGAGCTGCTTATGGTATATGATAACTGGTGACCAATTTGTGACATCGCATAAAATGAGATAATGAAAGCTCTTTTCTCTGTGACTGACTGCTACTGTCTCTTACTTAGATAATACAAAGAGAGTGACATATTGCTCTTCATTCTGATTCATCTTTATACATTAATGGTTAACTAGTATAGGCAAAGTGTATGGTTACCAAGAAATAAATTCATTTTTTTTTTTGTGATGGGCGGAAGAATCATTGCTGATCTAGAATTGAAAAATATTTTCTTTCAGATGTTCTATAATACTCTCTTATTATTAGATGAATTGCCACAAAAACTAACTTAGGATTGAAGTTATCATTTGTTCCATCTTCATGCTACATCATGAAATTTATTTGTATAGTCGAATTAATATGTATAAGCTGCACAAAGCTTAATCTAGGCTCATTGCAATTTGGAGTAATCCTCTCATTGGCAGGTCAATTTACAAGAATGTTGAATTAGACAAAGCTGATCTTTAAACATAAAGGGCTGACAAATGGTTTCAAGACTTTTTACTAGTTTGATCAGCTTTTGCTACCCTTAGATGGGTGTTTGCTCTAATCTCTTCCATGTGTACAATGGAGTTGGTCCTATTTTATGCCATGCAGGGAAGCAGAGTTACAAGAGGTCATTTGTCAAGGCTCTTTTGACATTGTAATTGGCTAACCGATAATGTAGTGCCCCTTCTCAATGTATTGATCCAACTCTTCCAATAATAGTGCTTACTGTAAGTTAGTAATACTTCCCTGTTCAAAATAAGTTAGTAATAAGAGTAGAAATCTAAAGCACCTAATTCATTTTAGGTTCTAACTTCAGAAGTTAAAATATATACATCCCATTTGACGGATTCATGTAATTTTAATGCCTTTAACATGATTGCAGAAATGCAACAAAATACTGTTCAGGATGAGATTAGAGAGGACAGAGATCATTCAAATTTGAGTCATTCAATGTGTTTGGACTTTTGAAATTTAAATGTATAGAGAGGTAATAATGTTGCATTACTAATTTAGAAGGGCTTCAAACATTTGTATAACTCAAGTCTTTTCTTAGTATCCTGGCATCCATATCCGTACTTCTATCAGTAGTCCTAAGCACTCAATACCATGTAATATAGTTCCCAACATTTGAGAAGATTTCCAGTGTTCTTTCTCAAACATTTAACATCTTTTGTGTTCTAAGCCTTCTGTTTGATTTCCTTGTTCAGATTACTGCTATGCTTCTTTAATCATTGGACAAAGCTTCATTTGGGATAATCCTGCATTATTTTTCTTCTTTGTCTGTTTAGTTGCTTTCTTTTTGGGTGGGCTGTAGAGGAAGATATTGTTTTTACAGTTGAGAAGATAATTTTTGGATGAGCATCTATGTTGATGCTAATGGCGGTGTTTACAGCTTTGCTCACACTTTAATGGTTTCGGAAACAAATTTGTCGAAAGAGTTTATCCTGACATTTCTTGCATTATTATTACTATATGCTCAAGATACTGCTTGTATATTAGGTGTCTTGTCTCTTATTTGATAGCTATCAACTTTGATTTTCTTGAAGCTCTAAAACAATATCTACATCTCTAATATCTATATTTTATACTCATGTCAGCTCTACTTAAATGTCAAATCCTTCATTGGAGACAAGGTCACAAAGGATGAATGCCGTCCAGTTAGCAACTTGGATAACCGCAATGATGTTGAGCGAAATCTCATCTGAAGACATATAAGCAGGAACCAAATGGAAGTCATCTTAAGAGCACTGAAGTTGAAGGGAGACATTCTTCAGAATCACGCGATGCTTCCTCAGAAGGAGCTGCACTTTTGAGATCCAAACACACTGCAGCGTCTGATGGAAAGCATGGCACAGTTGGACAGAGTCGACAAACAAAGTCAAATTTGAACTCCACTTTCGTGCTTCGCTCATCTTCATGTGAACATTTGGACCTCAGTACAAGTGGATCTTCTGTTGATCATTCTGCATCTGATTCAAATGACTCTGATGCTTCTGACAGTCATAGGTCGGCTGTAATTGATACAGTTGACATTCAGACTAATCATTCAAGGTAGACAGATTTAACCCATCCTACGAAGAGCAACCTCAACTGGCATACTGCAGATAATGATGATTCCATGTCTGGCAAATATATAAACACACCGAGCCTACGCATTCAGGGGAATGCTCGGTCTAAATATTGCTTCAACAAGTTCAATTATTGATGACTTAAGTGAATCTTCATTGACAGAACCTTCTACATCCTCGTCTGGTTTCTGGGAAGGACCAGTTCCTTGTACTAAATCTAGGATTGGTCACTTGACGGTATTGCAGTCTCTCCTTCCAGAAATGCTTGCGACATCAAGATTTCAGATCCTCAATCAACTTCATGTCGGCCCCCTGAAGTTGCTAGACCTCTTATTTCTGGGGTAGGCGAACAAGGATCCAGTCAAAGAATCCGGAAAATCAAGTCAATTACAGTGGAAGTGCGGAAACCAGTCAATCGAGCTGAATCAAGATTTGAAGTTAAAAGATGGGGTGTAAGTAGGAGGTCATCAGCTCCGCGGTCTGTAACACGGATCAGTTTGATGTTCATAACTCCCCTGATAAATGCACATTGACATCTGAGGAAGGTAGATACTCCTCATCTAGTGCTTCTGCTAATTTAAAGAATCATGATGGGTTAAAAGTTAGTAGCTTGCCATTCTCAAGCCCCAACAAGTCATATCGTGGCGTTGAAGGCTCAACAAGTGTTCTGCAAATGCCAAAAAATAGACAAAAAGAATCTTCTCCTGCCAAAATTTCTGATAATATCTCTTCTAGCAATGGGAGGCATGATATCCAAAATGTGAAGCCAGCAAAGATCGGAGTAATGGCACTCAAGTGGCTAGTGCCTGTCTGCAAAATCTAGACTAACGCTTGCCAAATGCAAGAAGAATGGTAAGTCATCGGTTTAGAAAGTTGGTGACCAACTCAGGGGTTCAAAGCTGACACGGCTCAATTCTCTGGGAGATGAGTGTGAGGTCATCGGAAGATATGGTAACAAGGTATGCTTTAGTCTAGCTTATATGTGATTTTCACCTGTAATGCACATAAGATTGTAGAACACTATATTCATCAGATCTGTTTCTTTTCAGGGTCTTTCCATGAAAGTTTTATGAAGCTTCATAACTGGAAGGAGAATGAATTGCGACCATTTGGACTTGTAAATTGTGATGTTATTATGGTATGTGGCGTGAGATTGAGCTGGTTTTACTATATAGTCTAGAAAGTCTAGTTGTTTTGGACTAATGTGCCTCGTATAACTTTTACCTTCCACGATGTGTTTGAATTAAGGTATGTGGATTTTGTTTCGTTACATTCTGATTTCAAGTAGTTATATTACTTGTTGAAGTCTCCGGACATGCATTCCCTTTTAAGAGTAAGGAATTCTCCAGCCCAGTTGTTCTATCTACCAGTCGGTGATTACTGTGAGGTTCAAGATATATTATGCCAATTTTAATTTTCTATTTTAATGTATTTTATTTAAGAGTAACACTTATATGATGATTGACAGTGTGACGTTCGTGGGCCTTGTCAGTTGAATCGTATTGCATAAATTTAAGAAATTGTTTTTTTTTTGTCAAGTAATGTGGAGTTTTATGAAACTAATGGTAGGACAACCTTAGGGATCAAGAAGAAAGTTTTTGTGATTGTGTGAAATGAATTGGTAAACTTATGTTGGAACCAATAAACAAACTCCTGAGTAGAAGAGTCCTTTGTCGTAAATATCTGCTTAGTGCAGTTAGCTTTGGGGCTTTCAACTAATAACCCGCGTGGTGTTGTTCTAAAGAGGATGTTGTGGGCCAAAAATATACCTGGAATTTATGATGTTTTAAGTCTACTTAAACGCGAGATTCATTATTTCAATGAAAATAATGTGAAAAGGACAAGAAGAGAATCGAATATTAGTTGACTGTGTTAGAGGCTGTAGTCAAGACTTAATGACTGAATATTCAGATTTCTTGCTGCCCTAGTTTCCTACATTTTGCTGCCCAGTTAATGTCTGAACTTGAAGATGGAAATTCTAAATCTGATTTGGCTAGTCTCTTGTGATAGCAATTGTGGAACTTGCTAGGTGTTAGATATTCATCAGCATCTCAAATATATGTGTATTTCTTCAAGCCTGATTTCTTTCTGCAATGTGTGCTGCAGCTGCTACGCTAATGCTGTCCTTCAGTGCCTGGCATTTACACCACCGCTCACTTCCTATTTTCTTCAAGGGCTCCACTTTAAGACATGTATGTCCACTTCTGATTGTTAGATTTACTTTTTTAAAAAATCATCACACACCAGACCACCCAAATCAGATTAAACTCACCAGTTTTTCCCTCTTTTATGCTATCAGGTGAAAAAGAAAGGGTGGTGCTTCATGTGCGAATTCGAAAGTCCTAGTTCTAGGCAAAAATGGAAGGAAACCTCCCCTATCTCCTAGTAGTATAATTTCCCATCTTGAAAGCATTGGGAGCAATCTTAGCAGTAATGGTAGAGAGGAAGACGCTCATGAATTTCTTAGGTATGTTTCTCTATCTGTGGAGCCTGTAAATGTGTGAATATCTTTTGAAGTTCTAAGTTAGTTTGTCTGTTTTCTGATCAATAGGTATGTTATCGACACAATGCAATCCATTTGCTTGAAGGAAGCTGGAACTACAGCACCTGGATCTTTTGAAGAAGAAACGAGTCTCATGGGGCTTACATTTGGGGGCCAAAGGTAACTGCCAACTTTTAGTAGTTGTTAAATGTGAGCTCAATATTTCTTCAGAAACTTCTAATACTGATTTCTGAAAATGCAACTGGAAGATTGAGTGCATGAGGTGCAATTCAAATCTGAGAGGCAAGAGAGAATGATGGATCTTACTGTTGAAATAGATGGAGATATAGGCACCTTAGGAGAGGCTTTGGAGACAATTTACTCATACTGAGACTCTAGATGGTGAAAACAAGTACCGATGTGGCAGGTTAGATCCGATTATCTCATACTTAGTTATTTTGGTGTGATTTAAGGTTAAAGTGAAACTGTTTCTTTTTGCTGCTGAACAAAAATCTACAGTCCCCTTTCACCCGCAGCCCTCTACCTCTGCCAAATAAAGGCAGTAAAGAGAACTCAAAAAGCAATTGTAAAAAGGGAGCAAATAAATTTAACCTGCAAGTCTTGAGAAGCAACTGGTATATGTTGCCCTCCGTTTCTTTTCCTTCATATTTCATTTGGGGGTTATCACACACTTTTTCTTTTATTGAGTAGGTCAAATACTTGCATCTGTTAATGTTTGATTCGGTATCTAATGGTATTATCTCGTTCCTTGGAGTTTGACTGGAATATGTTGCCCTCCTTTGAAAATACGATGCTATATCCAAATCTAGAGAAAAATGATTAATACTAGTATTATATGGTCTGCTGATTTAGCTTTGACAAGTTGCTGATTAATTGCTTTATACCACATCTTCACTTCTAAAATCTCCAGTAGTGGCACAAACAGTATGAAATTTCTGTCCAGTGGCAATTTGTTTGGTCTGGTAGATTGTTTGACTCTGCATGTCATTTCGGCCCCAAATGCACAAGTAAAAAGATTTGGAGCACATTTGTGGACTAAAGTTAACACTGTATCTTTCAGATGTAAATCGTATGAGAAAGGCCAAGAAAAAGTTGAAAGTGCTGGAGGCTCCCCAATGTACTCACTATTGCATTAAAGAGATTTCAAGGTACACTTTTGAATGAAATGTTATTGTCTCCTTCAGTGTTTGATATTTGATCGAAAATGTCTCCTCGTATCTTCATTTGTTTATAGTGCTCTCACTGTCTGTAGTTTTGCAGTCAGGTAAATTTGGGAAGCTAAACAAGACAATTCCCAGAGATTCTGAACCTGGCACCATATATGAGTGGGACAAGTGATAAGTCACCAGTTTACCAGCTTTATGGAGTTGGTTCACCTGGACGTAATGAATGCTGCATTTCCTAGATCCTGCTGTGTGTTATGTGAGGAACTTTCAGAATAAGTGGTATAAAGTTGATGATAGTTTGGTATGTCACCCTATTGAGCTTATACTTGTAATTCACATTTTAAAGCTTATGTTTTATGCATCTCCTTTTAATTTTATCTTCTGAAGTTCCCCCATTGCTTGGATATTTTTTTGTTCACTTCCCCGGGGTTTTGAGTATTGATAAGCTTATTGAGGAATTAGGCATTTGTTATGACATTCAAGTGGATTGTCCCTTTCTGGAACTACTAAAAGTGCTTCTGATATGCATTAATGAGTTCTATGATGTTGGAGAACTGTGACACGCTCCTTTTCGATTCAGCTTGCGAATTATTATTACACAACATGATTTTTCCAATATTCTTTTGAGGTTTTGATATGGTCTCTGTCATCTTTGTAGGTAAAACCTGTGGAGCAGAAAGAGTCTTGTCGAAGGGAGCGTACATGCTTCTTTACTCGAGGTAAAATTATAGACACGTCTCCTTCTAGTTGAGATATGCATTCTTCTATCTTTATTGGTTGTAGCTGACATTTGCTTTTTATTTTTAAAGGTGCTCGCCACGGGCCCGAGATAATGAGGAGTTTGACAATTCCTCGGGATCCAAGGAGATCAAGCAACTAATTTGTAAATCAAGATCCCATACAAGTCATGGGACTCTTCTCATGGCGATTCAACTGGTCAAACTTGCAAGGAATGTTCCATCCTAGTCATACAGTATCAGGCCAGTAGGTCAATATTTGAGGATGACTCTTCCAGTGAACAGTCATCTTTCTTCTCTGAGCTCGGTTCTTGCAGCACAGACAGCACTAACAGGGATTCAACGAGCACGGATGACTTAAATATTGATATATTTGGTGAGTCTGGAGGCAGTTGGAATAGCCCTGGAGGAGTTCATCTGATTCTGACACATCTCTCCTCATCTTCTCCTTCCCGCTGTACTCAAGGCATTCACCCCTTTCTAGTTTGGACCGTTATGCTTCTGCGCGCCCAGAAGAGACCAGTAGCAGTTGCAGCGGCGTGCAGAAAAACAGCTGGGGATGGTCAGGAGTTTTGGACGGGGGTTAGCAGATCATATCGATTATGCTGGGGGTTCCAGAAACCAGTGGAAGGACACCTTCTCTCTGTCCCAACCCAACTAAGCATTGCTAGAAAAAGTAGTGAGTAGTCATAATAGTAGTAAGACCGACTCCAGTAGATTAGGTCGGGTTAACCCTTGTGACAAGTCGAAATCTCCTGTAACTTGTAGAGATCGATGAGGTGGGAAGGGAAGGTGTGCCTTTTTGGACATCGGTATTATAAAGTATTTTTGTATTCTAGGGAGGAAATAAAGAGCTGTGGAGGCACAGGGGTTTAGGGAGTGGTTGTATGTATTGTATTATATATACATTGGCTTTTGGCTGTGTTCAAAACAAGGGGGCCATAATTTTGTCACTCTCTTCCCCTTTAATATAATCTATATCCATTTCCTGCAATTGGATATACATTTGCACCGTTTGGCCTTATCTCAAATTTAACTGTCAGCCAAGTTTGGTTAATATTGGAAAAAATTAATCCAGGGTATAGAATAATGTAAACACACTTGGTATAAGCATGTTTTCTCAGAAAAAGATCAAACTACTACACATAAGGCTTTAAGTAAAGTCTATTTTACTATCATCCTTGTTCAAAGTTTTCCGACTTTGTGTTAACATACGGAACTAAGGAGGGTTAGTTGGCTGGGAGTTTCAATCTGATTTCTGTTCATTCAAATTCCAAGACATATTTAAAACTAGCTTTTGCTTATCTAATTCCATTTAATAAATGTACAACTCAAAGCAACAACAAGCAATCCCTGGTTGAGGAAATTGTCAAAGTGGAAGAACACATGGTGAGGAGGTCAGTTGAAGTTCAGCAACTTTTGGTTCAAAGCTCACATAGACTTTGATTTTGTAAATGAGGGGCCTACAAAGAAAGTGGATGATTTTTTTGACATGATGGGCCAAGGGAATATGGATAGGAAGCGGATTTTTGCGCCAGCGCATGTCTCTTTTGGGTGATTTTTAATTTTCGGCTCACCAATTGATGATTTTAATTTCGTTTTTAATATTTCAAATAATGGCTGGAGAAAATCTCTCTATTATTTCTTTTAAAAAAATCAAGAGATAAACAATATTCGCAAGATATAAATTTGTCCTAAAAGGCATGAACTTCTGCCCCTAGACACATATTTCCTACTAAATTTGTGCCCCAAGACATAAATTCATCTTATTAAACTTGTGTTTAGGGGCAGTTCATGCAATTAATTTACTGCCCCAATGCAAGTTGATGCTGTCTTACGTCCCTTAGGCACAAGTTCATGCTACTTAATTTATCGCTTGAAGCATAACTTGTGTGAATTTATGCCTTAAAAAAGAAAATAGGAGTGGGCTTACGCATTTGAGATATAACCTGTAATTTATGTATTAATGCATAGATTGCGAATTTTATTCTCGTCTTCTGATTTTTTTTTTTATTGGGACATTTTTTTATCATGCTTTTAAAGATAAAAATTAAAGACCCTCTAAAATAAAATATTTGCGTGAATACCCTGATAAGAAAAATTATTTAAAAAAAAAAAAAAAAAAAAAAAAGAGGAAGAAAACTTGGGTGAGCTAGGATTAATAATAATAAATATTGTCACATAGGCACACTGTACTTTGGTTGTATATAGCAGTCTCACTTTGAAGCCACTTTAGTATACCAAATAGTATAACTTTTGACTACAACCTTAATGTCAGAAATCCTATAGAGGTCTATCGAGCCTTAGCTCTTATGCTTCTGTCACAGTACTCAGTAAAGAGAGCAAAAAAAAGATATTAATTTTTTAATTAAATTTTAAAGATAATTAATTATATAATTTTGGTGACTTCTATTTATTTTCATTTTTGGAATAGCAGATGATTCATCATTAATTTTATATTAGCAAAGTTTATTAAATTCAGAAATATATACCTATACGCAGGATGAAATATTCTTGAGGACGAACACATTACTTTCGACCGAAATCAAATTAAGTTGCTATGTTGAAATTCAAAGCTAGAAAGTGAAAAAGAAATATTAATTTATTTAATTACAAGAATATTATTTAAAAGGAGAAATGAGAATATATATAGTAAAAGAGACCAACACGATTTTGGGTGGTGGTTTTGTCTAACAAAGGACCAACAATTTTGTTATATTCTTATGTTCCATGTTTCACTTCTTCATACATAAAGCCCATACACTGTCCCCATCTTCCCAATTAATAACAATAATAAAAGAAGTCAAATGCACATTTAAGAATGTAATTTAGCGATCAATGAAGTGGATGAAAACTTTGTCGGGTTCAAATCTTAATAAAAATATTTCTTTTTACTTATTTAAGTTATGTTATAAATAGAGAGTTTTATTCAATACTTATATCTTTATGCGAGATAAATTCAAAAATTCAAAAAAAAAAAAGAAAATTATACTTTTATGAATAGACGGATCTAAAATATTCCCGTTAGAAATCTATTGAACATTCAATATTTTAGTGAAAATTCAATTGAAAATATTTCGAACAATAAATTTTTGATAAAGTACATATATTAAACGATTTCTTTTGTTTATTTAAAATTTTCAGATATAATTATACATTATATCTCTAAATATAAAATAGCACGATCAATTAATAAAATAATTGAGATATACGTGAACCGAACCAACCTGTCATCATAAAATCATAGAATGAAAGAGCTAAGTCATGCCACCTTATAATGCATTCAACTAACGGCCACCTTTCTATTGGTTTGTTATTGGCAAAGTAGCATGCATTTCCATATTATAAGTTTGACAATACCTACCTGCATGCCAATAATATTAATTGTATTTTTGGATTCGATTTATAATTTTATAGATAAATTATTTAATTTAATATAAATATCAACACGATTCGATCGAAGGAAAAAAATTGAGCAATTTGTTTACAAAGAGTATTTCAAAAAAGGAGTTGCATGCAGTGGTAAATGATTTTGAATACTCTCAATGAGTATTGAATATAAACCATGTTGATTTATAGAGTTGTAATCATTTTGTTTGAAAAAGAAAAAAGGATTCCATAAATAAGAACAAAAGTTAATTATGAGTCAATAAAGGGGCTAAATAAATAAATTAAATTAAAATTGTAGAAGAAAATAATTCTTCAATTTGGGCACATGACAAGTTGGTTGTCTCATCAAATAACCATATTTGTCAAATGAGATGAAAGCCTAATTGAATATACAAGTCCTGACTTTTTAAATGTTTCTCGAAAATTACTGATATAATTATTTAATTAAATTTATTAATTTATAAAGAAAATATTTTTAAATAATTATATATTTTTTTTATTTTTTTTATTTTTTTTATGTTGTTTCAAAATAAGTGAAATGGTAAATTTTGAGACATTTAGATTTTTACAATAAAATAAATTTAAAATTACTTTTTAAAATTTATATATATTTAAGCATGCGTTAAAAAAAAAAATTACAACACATAATACATAAACTTGTATTATCATAATGTATGAATAAAAAGCATTTTTGTACATTTTATTATTTTACTATATAGTATGTGTTGGACAATATAATTGCATAATATTTATATGTAAACGTGCATATAAATTATGATATGTATAAGTTGCGCCGTAAGCTATTTTATTAATTAATACATTAATTCATATAGATTAAAGTATTCAATCTCATGATTGGTCAAACAAAAAAAATACAGGCCACATTATTTTACTATTTACAAAGACAAAACCAAAGAAAAAACATACTGATCAACATTTAAAATTGAGTTTAGCGGGATGAGTTATGCTGTAATTAATTATAATTAGAATTAATTATATTAAGATTAATTATTTTGATATTAGTTTATATTATAAAAATAATATGTGTTTTCTGTTTAAAATGAGTGACATTTTAATTTTTTATTTTTGTTTTAAAATAAATGATATAAATAATAAAAATATTAATAAATTCTTTAATTTTATCTTTATTTAAATGGAGAGAGATTACATAACTAAGAAAATATTAAAAAGTTTCAAAAATATTTATTAAGTGTAAAATGAGTAAAATTATATTTACTTTCTAGAAATTAATAGTTTTCTTGAAGGGGTATGCCAAGCTAAAAATCCTACTTATTTTGAAATAAAGATAGTATTATATAATTTTTTAAAATAAATATTTATTTTTAAAATATTCTCCATCTTATTTAGTAAGAAACAGTTTGAGGACATTAAGGATATTTTTTTATTTATCATTTTTATTATTTAATCAAAGACTAACTAATTTTGACACTATTATTCCACAATCGGGTATAAAATAGTTATGACTTTAGTATTTGAGTTTTATGAGTTACTCCCTCAGTCTCAAATTATCGGCATTTTTCTAAAAATAGTTATTTCAGACTCAAATTATTTATACGTTTTAGAAGTTCAAGACAGAATTAATTAATTAATTAAAAAAACAAAAAAAACATGTAATTTAATTAAAATTAAAATTTTTAATTATTGTATAAATATTTAATAAAAGAGGTTATAACTAAATACAAATAAAATTAAAGTAATCAAAAAAATTTCTAATTAATATTTTTTAACAGACATTTAAAATTAAAAAATAACAATTAATTTAAAATATTAATATTTTATCAAATATTCAAGTTCAAATGTTATATTGAATTTCAAACCTGCAAGTACCAAAGCTAAATTAATTTAATTAATGAATATCAAATATCCAAATTGAAAAAGACTGAGTTGTGTACCCTTAGATGGAGATTCAAAATAGAGTAGTAATAGTACTTTATTGGTTTGATTTTAGTTATTAGACATATTAAAAATAGTTATTAGTTTAAAATTTTGAAATAATTAATTATTTTTTAACTTTATCCTTAGCGGTTAAGTTAATTTAAAATGTAAAAAAAAATTATTACATATTTCTTTTGTAAATTATCAATTTATAAAGTTATATTAGTTAAATTGTATTTGCTATTAATTTTTATTTTTAAGGAATTGGTAATAAATCTTATACTCCTTCTATTTCAAAATAACCCATTGTTTTAACTTTTTTTATTTTGTTTAAAAAATAAGTGATGTTTCACATTATCAAGAGGGTATGTGAGCTCTTTCAATTTTACCGTTACTTAAATGAAGAACGATTTATAAACTATTAAAGAGCAACATCTTGTTAAAGATATTTATTAAGGGTAAGTTAGTAAAAATGTATTTTATTTTTTGAAAATAAATAATTTTTAAAAATGCATGAAATTAAAAATATTGTTTATTGTAAAATGAAAAGTAAGCATTATCTCATTTGAGATAAAATGAGATATTTAAATTTCATTTTATATTTGGTCAATAAAAATCTTAATTAGTTCTAAAAGTGAATTAATACTTTAAATTTGATATATTATTATATTCCACTTATAAAGTGAAATAAATTGATTTAAAGATTATAATTTTGAGATAATTTTATTTGTGAATTAAACAACACCTAAAATTATAAATGGACGAATAGAAAGATAAATTGAGTTAATAAATAAATAATTTGACAACCTACTTAAAAAATATTTAAATCGAAATAGACTAAAATATGAGTTGTAATCCAAGTCTACCAAGGCACTTCAAACTTAACAACATTTTGTCTCTCTCTCTCTCCATTTTGCCTCTTTGATTTGGTCACTCAGTGTTCTAAAGTTTCATCCTAATAAGAATTAGCTCGTTAGCTAGTTAGAGTTATATGGGTATTAATATCAATAATAAATAAAATAAAAAAATTATATATTATTTTATATAATGTGCGTATGCAAGGTTTAGTTATTCATGTATAACTTACATCTTCAATCTGCGTAAAAGATGTCCTTAGATTCTCTCATAACATACATATATTAGTTATGCGAGATTTAAATTGTAAATCAAATATCGTATTGATTTTATACTTAAACGACTTACCTTTTAACTAACTATCGAACATAATATTGCTGTAAATTATCTGAAACTATAGTATTTCGCCATTCTCAAATCACGCTAAATGTTACATCATTTAAGAGCCTTCCAATTAATTCTCAAGGGGGAGTTAAGGCATTTCAGAGATATGGGCCTTGGGCCCACACATTCCATCCTTCTAGACTAAAATGGGGCCCAACAGGGGATGGGTCGACCCTGCACTTAACATTGAAAAGGATTTACCATTATGACAAAAGTCCAATATAGTAATCCATCACATGCTCGCAACTCCACCACAAGTACCTAACACCTTACTTCCCCATTGGTTCAAGTTTTCCCTATTCTCATTACACTATCTCTCCACCTTCTTTGTTTTCGATTTAATCATTCGATATTTGCTCGATCTGATTAATTTAAATTTTATTGAATATGATTAAAGTTATCTTTGTTAGGAGAGTCAACATTTTATCGGGTAAATATATTGACAAATAGATTAATACATATATTATTTCTACGTATTGCTTATTTTTGTTATAGTTTAAATTTTTTTAATTGAAAAGTTTTAATTTATCACGATAGAGTGTAAATGATTCCTAGTAATAAATTCTTCATTCTTTTAATAGCAAAGAAATTCCGACCATCACATTTTAACCTACCTCTTCTCTTAATATTGAAGAAATTCCGACCACCGCATCCGATCCTAACTCTATTTAAAGTAAACAATTACTAGTACACCAACTGCTGCCTACCCAACCCCTTTTGACTTTCTAATCGTCAACAAATCAATCCACACGTAACGCATAAGATAAAATCATTACAACTTTTGACAATCACCTGCTTTATTTTTATTTTTAAAAAAAAAGTATTTGCAAGAAAACATGAGACTGAGTTTAAGGCTTATGATGTCTTATTCCACTTAATTACTAATTAGCATGCATCCTCATGAGGTACTTTTACTTGTTTGATGAGTGATTAGGTACCAGAATCTTGTTTAATAAAGGTTTTAATCATAATAATAAATACATTAAGCCAAAAAAAAAAAGAGAAGCATGAATTCCCTAAGATTATAGAGGTGCGGGCTTATTCAAGATTTTTGACATTTACAGCTGACAATTAACACGAAACGATATGTAATTATTATTAAGAAAAAACTTAATTGACCTCTATATGTTGCGTATTCTAGATAGACGGACAGAATTAAACTCTTTAATTAGGTTTACTTTGTGTAATCACCTTATGTCATGTCAAATGAGAAAGCATGTTAAAGTAGCAAACAGATGTTAAATCTTGATTACGATTGTGTTAATCAAACCTTATTCATGCATAGAAGTGATAAGTATCAATAAATCTAAACAGGAAAAGGTAAAAAGGGAAGAACAAAGGAAACAGAATTATTTCAAAAAGCTGCATAAATTTATCTATATAACGTATTATATATATATATATATAATTTAATTTTAATTAAATTACATGTTTTTTTTGTTTTTTTAATTTTGAATTTTGTTATTATTATTGTAACATATTTTATATATTAAAATTTTAAAAAACACAAAGAATTAAAGGTTTCTCCTTGCGCTCAAGTCAATAGTTATATCTTTTCCGTTAAATCTCAATTTACGTGACACATTTTTTAGTGAGTTGTAAAATAACATGTTTTGATATTTATAACTTTGGGAATATTTATTTCACCTTTAATGAAATAATTTATAGTCACGTAAATATTTTATAATTTATTCTAGATAAACAAAGTTTAAAAGTTCTTTTATATTTCTAAAATTCTATGCTAGTCAAATTACCTCACATACATTGAGACGGACGGAGTAGTACTTAGTAGACATTTGGAGATGCGATTTCATCTTGTGATTTCAAATCAGAGATGAAATCGGCGTTTGGACATGCGATTTCTGTGAGTAAACTTCAAATTCGTAAAAAACCTTGATTTGGAATTTCAAATCGTGAGATGGAATTTTTCAAATACAAATTTGACCCACAAGTTTATAATATTTTGTTAAGAAAAGCCATCATTTTTATATATACCCATCATATTTACCAACAATTTATTCCAAATATAACAAAATTTGTTGTTGGTATTGTACTTTTACCAATTTTTATCAACCATGTGGGATGATTATATTAAATAGAGTATATATTACAATTCACGTTCAATTTTAATCTTTATTGAATCAAAATAAATATTATAATTTTGTTTTTAAGAATAACACTTTGTGATAATGTATTTTATTTTATTATGAACTTTACTTATTTGATAAGATTATATAACAATTGAGGAAATTTTATGTTTTTCCCAACTTATGAGATTTTTATGTTCATAAGGAAAAAATATAACTTAAACAAATAATTACACAAAAACTAAAAAAAATAAAAAAAATAAAAAAAATAAAAAAAATAAAAAAAATATATAATTTTATCTCGTATGAATAAACGATCTTATTATATTTTTCTTTTAACATATTTCCCTTTTGGTCCTTCTTTTTGTCTGCTTGTTTTTTTGTAATGAATAAAAAGGAAGAAGGGAATTAAGGGTCATAACCGATAGTTTGGTAGATGCATCACAAAATATTGCATTAATTTGATATATTTTTAAAATTTTCAACTTTTAAATAATCACATCATTATTTCCTTTTTTAATTTTTTAATATTAATTATATATTTTTTTTATTTTTTTTATTTTTTTTATTTTTTTTGGTTTAATTGTTTAATTATTGTAATATAAAATTTTTAAAAAGTTAAAAAAATTAAAAAAATTAAAAAAATTAAAAAAATTAAAAAAATTAAAAATATTTTTACATTTTTATTTTTGTTTTTCTAATTTTTTAAAAAATAATTTCAATATTCAATTCAAACACTATTTTTATACAGCAAGAACCCAAAGGTTGCTCAAAGCTCATCCAAATATTTGACATTTTTGGAAATTAGACCAAAATAAGAGTGAGAATAATGTCAAACAAAGTGAGCTAGAGATAGATTGAATTGAATAATGGTAATCCCTATTGTATATCATGTCAATGCCAAGTAAGACATCATAAGATGGGCATTCAATTAGTAACTGATCTGAGTTCTGACTTCACACACACACACAACAAAGCTAGAGAGGGTTTAGGAAGTATTAGGGAAGAAGACAATAAATGAAGGTTTGTGTACTTGACAACACCTAACATTACCTCTAACTAAACTTGTTTTTTAAACAAAAATTTAGTAGTAATACATAAACAATATGATTATCTATGAGTAGAGTATATTTATTTTATGTAAATACTAGTTATGCAAGGTTTAGTTATTAAAAAGCCACATCTAGCGTAAAATAATATATAGATTTCCTAAAATTGCTCTGGCATTAATTATGCGGATTTTAAGTAGTAAACGGTGTATTAATTTTATACATGAATAACTTTTACCTATCAACTAGCTACCAAATATGTATTACTAATACACACATAACTTACTTCTAAATCGGCTATGAAGCGACTCCTAAGTTACTTTATCCGAAGGGCAAATGGGGCTCTCACCCTCTCGACGCGCCCTTTTCAGGAAATTTAGGCTCTCGACTACGCTGGGGCGATTCTCCAGATTAAATTCGAATGATGGAGCTGCACGATTCTTGCTCGTCATTAATTACCAAGAAAATTATTTAAGTTTCTTTTCCTTCGCTTAAAGATATACTTAAAGTCTGCGGATAATTTCACCTGATCAAAGATTGTGCTCAAAGCGCCTAAGACACTAGAGCAGTCTAGAAGCCAAAATGTGCAACATCTTATAACCATGACATTATAGTAGAGTTTCAACCATCACTTAATATATAGTCCATCAAGGCGGACTCACATTTAGGCCAACCACAAGCTTGAGGCACATGAAAGGCTAGTATCTGTCCCAAGACATCACACAACACAAAGTTTAGGAACGATGTGACGAGGTGGTTTCAAGCGCAACTTAGCGATTTCAAATACTCAATGATCCACGGGGTTCCTTTATGAATCGTACCTCTTCATTTAAATTTATTATTGGCCAATGAAAAGTAAAAAAAAATATTAATAATAAAAAGAAATTCTTAATTATGTATTTAATTGTTTGTCTATTTTCATAGTCCAAAATAGGATGGCGGTGAGGAGAAGAGTTGAAGCTAACCAAAACCTTCAATCTGTATCTTGTCTGTATACAAATACCATGTGGACCCTACTGTTTTGCCTTCAACCAGCGGCGCCATCAGTGTTTACTTAGTTTCCAGCTCCCCCCTCCCCCTACTCTCCAAATTCTATATTATTCATTTATTACCCTTTCAAGGAAAATTCCAAAACCTCTCCATTTCTCTTTCATTTATCTCTATCCCTTTTTCCTTATCTGTTCATCAAAACTGCCCCTCTTTCTTTAATTGTTATTGGATTTGCCCCATACCTACAATCCAATCATCTCTCTCTCTCTCTCTCTCTCTATCTCTCTCTATCTTATTCATGAAATAATAATAATATATATAAATTTAATTTATTTATCAAATGAAAAGGGAATATGTACTAGAAGAGAAGATCATTCTAGTAGCAAAAACAGTATGTTTGGCATCATCAATCTCCTCAGGAATTTCAGCAAAAATCCTCCACATCACCACCACCATCATCAACAGCAGCAGCATCATCATCCCAATTTTCACCATCCAGCTTTCAACTCGCTCGCGAATGCCAGACTTCAGAAGCCGACAGTACTGCTCATCGAATAGGTCCTCCTACAGACGAAACATTGCCCCAAACCCGCAACCCGTTTCCGCCATAGCCCCGCCGCCGCCTTCCTCAGCAGCCAACGACGGTGCTACCATCGAGGTTGTTCGCCGTCCCCGCGGCCGTCCGCCTGGTTCCAAGAACAAACCTAAACCTCCTGTCATCATTACACGCGATGCTGAGCCTTTATGAGCCCTTATATCCTTGAAATTCCAACCGGGTTGATGTTATCAACTCTATTACCAAGTTTTGCAGAAAACGGAATAGATCTTTGTGTTCTCAGCGGTTCAGGTACAAATCCAATTTTCTAAACTTGATTTACTCCAATTTTACTGCAAAAGTTTACAAGACGGAATATGGGTTTTCAGGTACTGTGACGAATGTTACTCTCCGGCAACCATCAACAACGCCGGCTTCAACGCTGACACCTTCCATGGCAGATTTGATATACTTTCAATTTCAGCAACAATCGTTCAACCAAATGCGAGTGTTCCATCAAACAATGGGATAGCAAATGGGTTCACGATTTCACTGGCAGTCCACAAGGTCAAGTTGTGGGTGGGGTGTAGTTGGACCACTCGTAACAGCAGGGACCGTGTGCTTAATAGCTGCTACTTTTATTATTACATCTTTTCATAGGTTGCCGGTAGAGGAGGAATTAACAAGGAATTCCGGAGGTGGAAACGAAGTCGGCTCTCCGCCGCAGCAGGCTGTTTCCGGCGGAGACAGTGGCCATCCACCATCAACGACGGCGCCGGAATCTTGTGGGATGTCGATGTTTAGCTGTCATTTGCCGTCGGATGTGATTTGGAGCTTACTGCTGGGCACCAGCCACCACCACCTCCACCACCCTACTGATTCTTGAAGATAGGTTTTTATTGTCATCATGTTCTTGGAATCTGTGCTCTCTTCTACTTGTCCTTATTTTCCTCACTAACGCTCGTTTTTTTTTTTTTTTTTTTTTTTATTTTCTTATTTTGGTTTTTTGTTTAGTTTAATTTTAAAGTTGACTTTAGTTTTTGTACCTTTTATGTTAATTAAAAAAATGTACTGGATTAGCCCTTAATTTTTGTTGTTTATTTAGTAGGGAGAAAAGAGAATGTTGTGGTACCTAATTGTAGTAATTAATTTTGTTGAGAGATTAGCCATTTAACATTTGCATGTCTTAATCCATCTCTCTTATCTCTCCAACGTTATTTTAGAATTTGGTTAATAATCATTGGTCATTCTGTTGGAATTTATGATGCGTGTAAATGGGCATTCTCAACAACAATATGCTCCCTCCAAATTAATCCTCCATGGTTTCGAAGCCTGGATTGAAATTAGTGGGGCTTTATGACATGCTGAATTGAAAGAAAAAGTTACATGTTATTGGAAAAAAAACTAGTATTTTGTTGCTAGAACACAGACCTACCTTTAGATTGGTAAAAAATGGTAAACAAGAGTGCAAATTTTTCAAAGACGAAACACAGAAGTGTTTCCAAAAGCAGCAGCAAAAGGTTGTTGTTTTCAATCAAGAAAACAGTTGTCAACTATTTTTTTCATCATAGTTTCAATTTGGTCTCTTTTTTTGCTGCAACTGTTAATAAAACATTGAGAATCAAACCCCAAAACCCCAAATCAAACAAAACAGAAAGTGGGAACAAGTTGGCGTTGGAGTTATTGCTTTTGAAGTTTTGCCGGGAAGGAGGAGGGAGGGTCATATCTGTCTGGAGTCTCTGCACTGGTGTGCTGATACATGATGACGAAGAGGATGGAAAATTTTTCCTTTCATTCTGCCATTTGCTTTACAGTTTTCTGCTAAAAACAAATGCTTCAATTAAAAGAAGATGATGGACTTCTCCTTTCTCGTTTCAATTTATTTGAATATTAATTTTTATGAATAAAAATATTTTTAAAAATTGGTAATTTTGATTTTTTTTGTATATATATATTTTTGAGACTGATAAGAATAAAAATATATTATATAAATGGAATTTTTATTTCACACTTAAGGTCCTTTAGCTTGGGTTTTGTGGTTGGGATAAATATGAAAAGGACTCTACATTGGAATAACATGTGGCTAGGGTAATCCCACAGTAAGGTCTGTTTTTTTCTTTTTGGTTTAGTAGAGAGTAGAGAGTAGAGAGTGGGATCTTATATGTGGGTTCTGATTTCTCTGATGAATAATGTGAACACTTTAAAAGTTTATTCATAATCTAAGGATCAAACTCTAACCATAACGTAGGATCAAAATTTTATCACACTCGTTATGAAAAATTTTCGTTGATATTTAATTAATTTAATATTCGCGCCGCTTAACATTTATAAAAATAAAAAAAATAAAAACTACAATATATAATAATAAATTGTATATACAAAACCAAAACCAAAGCAGCATGAAAGTTCCAATCCATCTCATTAGGAGTAGTGGGGAAAAATAGTTTGTTTCAAAATTCAGAGTTGAAAGACATTTTAATGTTTCTCTCTTTTCCTGTGATCACCAACACAGTACACTTTGGTTTGTCTTTTTTCTCTTTGGGGAGGGATTCTTATCCCTTTTCTTCATTGAAATGACAAAAAAAGACATGAGGCCAAAAATTAAAAATATAAAAAAAAATTAAAGAAAGGTGATGATATGGCTTTTCCTCTTCAAGTTTTACTCTTTCCATTTTGGTCCAATTGGTTTTGTTCTTTTCCTCACCCTTTTCTTGCTATTCTTTTTTCTATAATTTATGCTTTGTAATTTGTGTCTTACATATTATTTCGCATCATATAAAATTATAGATAATTTTTATGAGCATGTATTTATTTTTATAAAATTATAGAAATTTATGAATTAAGTTTTTAAATATAAAATTTGAGTTTAAATTAAAATAAAATTAAAAAATTTTTGTTTAATATCACAAAAAGACTCATCTTAAATTTACTCATTTCGTATCATATGTAAATATTATTTCAGACATTTTGGTCCCGTTGAAAAAAGATTTCTTTTTATATATTAAAGAAATAATAATAATATAAGTTGATATTAAAATAAAATAAAATTTAAAACAGTAAAAAGGGTAATAACTATAATAAAGAAAATTAAATAACTAACAACTAACTACTAACCTTGGAATCTAACTCTCTCAATTTTTATATATTTTTAATTTAAGATAGTTTCCTCGATACGATATTAATGTGACATATATACGATCAGATTTCATTTATTAAAATATACCTACTATTTCTAATGGTGTCACTATTCCTGTCCTCCTAAAAAGAAACGTATTTGCCAAATCATTTTAGAAAAAGAATTTCAATATTAATACTATTAAATTGTGGGGTATCCTTTCACTCCAAGATGACTTGGGGCTTGTGAAATACTATATAGAATAATATTAGTGTAAAATAATTTTTTAAAAATAAATAGAATAATATATAAATCGGGATAAATGATTTGCACTTGTCATTCTATTTCCTTGTAATTTAGTTTTAACTTTCTAAATGTTATAACATTAAATTTGATACGAGTTATTTCCTCCGATTCATTCTAAGTGTCTTTTTTTGCTTTTCAAATATAATTAAAAATAAGTCTGTTTTAACAAATTTAGAATTAATGAATTAATTAATCATTGTATTAGAAATTTTACACTTGCTCTAATAAATTATCTATTCAACTTTTTAAAAAAATTCTTCATATATAGGTTTGATTAAGTTTATTGTTATTGAGCCACAACGCGGTTTACGAATTCGGCAGAATTTAATTATAATTTTAGTAAATAAACTCTACATTTATATTAAAATCTATCTTAATTCTTCTCAATAATTTATTTATAATCCAAGAAATCGTATCTCTATTTTATTTTTATTCTTGTGAAGTAGTTTTTTTATGACGCTGCCTGTGATCTCTTTTTGCGCGATTCAAATGTGTGGGCAGAAATTGGTATTCCCTTATTACAAGGAAAACCTGGCAGATCTATTAATAAAAGAAAACTTACATAAGCAATTTGTATCATATCATCATAGTATATGTATTGTCATGATATCGGTGAGGATGAAGTAGTCCTTCGGGAATAACACAGATTCTTCCAATCTTTCCATGATATCATCATGGTATATTCATATCTTGTCATCGTATCATTAGAAAATGAACCGTCATTCAGCGATACACTCTTTAATCATACATGATACCATCACAGTAATACTGCCACGTTCAAACTCATAGTGAAGCAAGAATTATAATTATTTTATGCCGACTGGATATTAGCATGAAACGGTCATAGTTATTTACAGATTCCTGCAATGTTGAATAGGATACTTGGTCCTATTTTTTGCATAATATTTAACAACTGATAATCACGTAAGGCTCTGTGAACCCAACTTGCACCAATGTTGAATAGGTTTGTTCATTGCGGGCGACCTGTGTACAGTTAAAGTCACTCCCTTATACCCTTGGTAGAGTCGTCATTCAACTCGTATTTGGTGAGATCCCAGGGCCTGGTCTCATGTAATATCAAGTATTGAAGTTGGTTCTCTTACTCTCCATAACGAGTCTCTTTGCCTACTAGTTCATGGTTACGATAAACAAAGAGCATCCTGCATATATCCTTCTGATGAACCGCGAAAAGTTGTGGATTAAAGTTCTGAATATAGTTTCACATGTTATTATCCCAACTCTCTCAGGTTTGGGGTCACATGATAGGATATTCTTGAACATCAGTAAAGGTGTACTAGTCAAGTCTCTACCACTCTAAAACCCATGAATTTACATCTTTCATAGACCTCTTTTTCTAGGCAGTAAGAATACCTCTCATTCCAAAGAATAGATAAATAGATTAATAAGCATAATAATTTAAATCCTTGGTCAAAATTAAGGAGATTTAAACTGCACATATTCTAGAAGCAAAAAATATTAAAAGGAAAAGAATAAATTTCAGTCTCAATCCACGACCAGAGGAACCAACAGAAATAGGAAAATAGCAGTCTTTCAGCTGAAACAGTCATATAACTTGAAATCTCCACTAGTTGCACAATTTTCAAATTGAGTATCGCGAGAAACCCTTCTTTTGTTTTTTCCATGTCATTACTCTAGACAAATATAATTACAAACATTTGAAAGCCCAAAAGCAGCGTTAGCAAAGACAATTAGAACTCAATATCACCTCAACGAGAATGGGCAAAAAATGTTCTGGAAGATGTAAACGCAGAGAAGGAAAAAAAAACCGAGGGAAATAATGCTGGAGAAGGCCTCGATAGCCATCATATCACGAGCAACATAGGAATTGGCCTGAGTCACATATCTCACCCCGATAAGGATTATATGTCTTTGACTTCTTTGCAATTTATGCAATATTTCACCTGCAAGAAACAACCAGAAATCAGATAAGAATATAAACAATATCCACAAACCCCAGTGCATAACTTGTGGAGGAGAAAATATACACCAGTTTATTTATTTGTTTGTTTTTACTAGATGTGCAGGGCTATCTGCCTCATGTTTGGAACTTCTAAAGGTTTGGGTTCATTTAACTTACGAAAACCATTAGATCAAATATATGTGGCGGCATTCCCTGTCCCAAACTATTCTCGTCCCGTTCAGACAAGCCTTCCAGCCTTTAACTATTACAACCAATCTCGATCATCACCTCTCTCGAACAAACCTAATTTGATGTGGCTACTTCACACACCTCTCCAGGCTCCAGCTCAATTCATTCAAATGGAAACCCCACATCTTCTGAAGAGATGAGGTAGCTAAATTGATGAAACAACTAGTTTGAGGAAATTTTCGTGCAGCTCCATCTCTGTGGTCTCTCAGTTGCCATTCAAATGCCATTTTTCTTGTTGTTATGACAAGGAATCTAACCACAAATGTTTACCTGAAGCCTTGAAGGATTATACATTGGGATTGTGAAGGTCATGCTAACTGGTCCAGCTTCCTTGGTGATATTTCCTGTATTAGGGACATAGTGCAATAACCAAGTCATGTTGTATCAAAGATAACAAAACTTGCAGGATACATTGCTGGGATAATAAGTGAGATTGACATATTTCTTCTTCATACCATGTGACTCTTGTGAAAATGTAAGCAGCACGTAATGTGTGATCTGATCCAGAGAACCTGTTTCAGAATTGCAGATCAGTAATTATTTTAGAGAAGTGGAAAACAAGTCTACCTAGAATAGGTAAGAACAATTGCTTGAAGACGACATGGATGCATTACCTTCTTCAAACTCCTCAAGCCTCTTACTGGATCTTCCTTAAATCAGTTGTTTGACCTACTGCTCAGGTTCCAACTCAAAGCTTACTCTACAAATTTATTGGTGAAAGACAACATCAGCGACCACTTTGGTGAACCTTCAACATAATAAATACTCCAAAGATATGAACATTTCAAATATAAACACTACAAAACTAAATACTTTGACAAGATTTTAAGAAATAAAGTAACACATGACATAAATTCTCAGTTTTCCGTATTAATATCAAGCCCTAGCTGCCAACCATGCAGAGCACACCTTGCTGGGCGCTCGGGACCTATATCATATGTAGAGGTGGCAAAATCAGCCAATGAGATTATAATTTGCCCAACTTTCCAAGTTTGGGCTGATAATTGACTCCATCATTTATTAGCTCAGCCCATTTCAGCCCAACTCATTTCAATTCATCAAAGTTTGGGCTAATATCTGGCAGATTGATTCATGAGAAATCTCTATGCACTATCACATGAGCACCGGCCGGAAATTAACATAATATCAAATTGTATGCTGAGCACAATACTTTTTATGCAATCGAAGAGCTTGGAAGAACAGTATGCACAGTGAAAAAATAGAGGGTATTTCTCCCTATTTTTGAGTGGTGGATGTTGAAAGTATTATAACTATTACTGAAAAAGCATGTATTCATGGACTCACATATTTGCGACCACAAAAACAAACTTGGCTCATTTAAGGGTTCCTATGAGGGGGGCCTGAGGTTCTCAAGGAGAAAAGATAGACTCTTGCAAAACTCTTGAGCGAAATGCTAGGAGATAACTCACATTTGTTAGACAAGTATTATGTCCAGCAGATTTAAGTGCTCATCCAATCTTGATGCAGATCTTTCTGGAGCAGCAATTGTTATATACAAGTTCTTTGATCATGACAAATCCATATTGCTCAAATATATATGATGCTACCAAAAGACACGTGAATCTACATGCCTTTATTGGTGTATGCCCAACTGATCTTAGTATTGTCGTACAATCCTTATGGTTATGATTAGAAATGAGCCAAGATTACTCATCTCTAAGTCATAAGCATATCACTAAGATTAGTCAGGCAGTGCAATTTCTCAAGATAAACAAATTCAACGTCTCTCCTCAAAGCGTGTATATATAATGGTAATATGGCTTGCCATATTCAAGGGCCCAAACGTTTATATATAACAATTATTACTTCGAAAAGTTCGAATTAAGAAAAAATGGGTATATAAATCTTTATCATGGTACTTGTTTAACAATGTGAGTTATCACCTAGCATTTCCTGGAAGTTCCACAGGATTTCTATCTTTCCTTAAGAAGTACTGACCTCTCAACAAAAGCTCTCAAATGCCAAAGCTAGTTTTCTAGTTGCAAATATATAAGTCTAAGAAATACCTACTTCTTCAACACCAACTATAATATTTTCAATGTCGCAACAATGAGAAGAATAGCTGCAGTTTTCCATTGTGCATATTGTTCTTCTTAGCTCTTCGATTACATATAAAATTTAGTTCTCAAGGTATGCGCGGAATTTGGAGATATTCATTGTCTTTCTCTCATGCAATAAGCAGCATGGATAATGGAAATTTCACAAATTTTCATATGCCCAAGAAAGTCCAATGACTTGGGATCACTGGTGGATAGACCTGACAATCTTGATTTATTTTCAACTTTTGGTAGAGCTTGAAATTCTCTTCTTTCATTCTTGCTTTAACTTTTTCTTAGCTTGGCTGCCCATGGAATTTACAATAGATCAACCTATATATTAAGCTTGATGAACTTCGCAAGATAAATTTAAGAGTCAGGAAAACTTCATCAACCATAAAAGATTGCAAAAAATTGGGAGTTGTTTTTATCTGTAACTTGATGCTAACTATTGAATTTGCTAAAAGGAACTATTGTCACATCAGAGCAGTTGCTTCTTGATAAATAAATAGATGTTCACGGGTTCAAGCCATGGAAACAGCCTTTTGGTCCGGCCCTTTCCCAGAAGCCGCGCATAGCGGGAGCTTCAATACGGGCTGCCCTTTTTTTATTCTTTCACATACAAACAGGCAATAACCCACACAGAAACTTTCACCTAGCTTTCTCCCTCAGACAGGCAGATCAGCTACCGAGTATCAAAATGCCTAGTTGATGATGAGAATACCAAAAAAAAAAAAAAAATTGCTAGGAAAAGAAAGTAAAATCCATGAAGAAGCTCTGGAGCAGAAGTAAAAGTGAAGGTACCTGCTTGTATATGTGGTAGCGGCATTTGTACCAAGATCGTATTTGCAGTAATGGAGGAAATTCCTTGCACGGATCTTCAGGATGACTTCAGCCTAATAGAGGAAAATAAGTCTGAGTTATCAACATACTATCACTGTTTTTGACACAACAAACATGCAGACAACTACTTAAACCACACTAAGGCCTAAGCTACAACAAGTTCTACTTTTTCAAATGGAAAGTAAACAGTGTCTGCAACAAGTGATCAACTATTTCAATCAAAGTATTAATACGAAATGGAGCTTGAATTCCTGGTTATCCGGTAATTCATGACAGGAAATTCACCATCCGGAGGAACCTAAAGAAGCAATATGATTAGAATCAGATTTCACAGGGAAACAATCTTTCAAGAGATAGATCACAAAAACATATTAAATATATGAATGACATGCTTTCTCTAACATCACTCACCAGAGTCAAGGTTCTGTCCACATCAAAACTATCAAGGTGAACAGATTCATGGAAATTGCAATCATCAAGTATTACTGCTCAGACCCAGCCCGAACCTCCATAGTCATTAGGGCAATGTGATGCCATCACTTCTTATGTTGAACCAAATGCACCACATGGAGAAGTGGAATACCAGAAAACAGATGCAATTCAGAGGAAACAAAACTCTCAAGCAAGATAATTAACATGCGGTGAATCATCATTAAGAGGAGCTGGGAGCCAATTAGTGATTAGATTACCATAAACTGATCTCCCACCCGCCCTTCCAATGCTCAGATCCTCATTGAGAGCTAACCTAATTTCTGGATTACCAGTAAAGATGGCTCAGTCCCATTTCAGACGTCAATATATCCCACTGTATTTGTCAGAATGATAAGATATATGTATTAAAAGGAAGATAAGGTAGAAGGAAACCACACATTTTATAACTATAAAGAATATATTTTACTGGAATCATACAACAAAAGACAAAGTTACTAAAATCGAATAGATTAAACCTGTTAAATAATCAGTGACAGGAAAGAATCTGTTTAAGTTCCCTGAGAGATGTTTGATTCACAAAAATACAAATTTAACCATCCTAATAATATCTTCTCATACGGAAACAATACCAACCAAGCATAAAGAGGTTTGGTTCAACCACTCAGCATTCTTTACTCGTTTATTGGTTTCACTTTCAATGTAGCAAATCAAGACATACTTTATCATCCCATCATATTGCAGCAGGAAAGTAAAAAATCAAAATTTCCAGAATCAAATAGAAAACTCACACTAGAGCTGAAAAGTAATGCTTATTTTTTCAATTATATCCCACGAAAATTTCCTCCCTTTTCTCCCCCAGGTTCATTTGCCACAACAGATTTAGTAATTGCTGTCCCTGGCATTCTTTTAGTTCCTTGCTGCATTTAACAAAGTTAATGGCATAAACGAAGGTACAACAAATGACAACGAAGAAAATTAAGATCCGGTCTGGTCCTTTAAAAGCAACACTTCCAAGTTAACAAAAAATACCATGAACATGGCAGCAGGACCAAGGGGTGGCAAGCGGCCAGCATCAACCATAATTGGCTCATTAAATATGTAAGACTTTAAGATTTCTGTTGACGTTGAGCTTTTGCTCCCCCAAAATCATCCAAAGAGGAGAACACAAAAAAACTAAGAATATAATCTCAGCAAGAGATGATCCAGATAATTCAGGATTTTCTGCGAGTGCATAATAATTCATAGAAATTAGCAGAGCAGATTGGAGTTAAGGTTGTTAGAGGAGATAAATGCCTAATGGGGCCAAAGAAATCAAACCCTGCAGAGTACCCAAAATTTTTAAAAAATCAGTTAAACGGAACTATAACTTTTACTGTTTAGAAATGTCATATGTCATATTTGATAAATTTACTGTCAAGATATATAAAATATAGAGTGAATTTGCCATAAACTATAAAATATGAAAATTATTTTAAAGGGTTTCACGTAGAAAATATATGATTGTTGTAGATAAATTATAAGGTTAAAAATATATGACAATACGGTGTGAACTGATGATGAACTTCATAATAATTATTGCGGTGCTATGACAATTATTTGAAACCTAAGATTGTTGCAGATATAATTACTTTTTGTTAATATTTAATGAATGTGTGAAGTAGTTCTTACCTGTTCAATCTTCACTTTTCAAGAAAAAAAAGTTGAATTAATTGGCATCAATTTCAAAAACTCAATTGTCCCTAATAAATGGGCAGAGAATTGTAATTCCTTGCAGACTATCCCAGGAGCTATACATAGTCACGAAAATATCGCAAGGCATGTATTTACAATAACTTCATCAAGAAGTTCATACACCAGCACAAAATTTTTCCGCAATGAGTCTTCATTCAGAACACCGAGGTAATCTTTGATTACACGTGCAATTCTCTGCAGAAGCTCCAATACAAGAGAAGGCGACAAATTTGTCCTAGATGTGAGCAAAAGCAGACTAACTACCTTCACATGGAAGTAGTTCACACAATCCACATTCTGCAAGAGAAAAAGAAAAGAACACTATTAGCACTTCTTTCCATAGTTGCAGTTTGCAAAACTAAATGCTTCATCTAGAAGGAATATGCATAATAAACAAAACAATGATCACTGACAGCTCCCATTTAACAGTATCTGTCAGTTGAAATCTTTTCAAGCTGGCATATGTGGGAAAACCTTGAATTGATCAACTCTTCACTCATGCTAATAAAAGTAAAAGTGCCATGGCCTATGTGGTGACCTTAGACATACTGGTGCAAAAATTGAAAGGGACAAATACTCATGACAGATTGTTAGACAGAGTGGGATCGTCGACAGAGAGCAGCCAAGTGGTCAAAGAAAAGAGGATAGGAGGGATCCATATAAACCAATTATCAAACATAGCCTCTTTTTCTTCTTTGTTTATGAGAGAGTGGCTCGTTGGACAAGAATCATGACACATTCTATTATTCCCTTGACTTCCATCAATGACATAAATATTATGACATGATTGGCGATATATTTAATGATTGTCTTGACTTGAAGTTCTCCTATAGATGCTATGTTCAACTATGCTCATCCACCTCTACAAGCTTGAACTGCTGCAAGTGATGAATGAGCGGAAAATTGGATTTTAATATGAGATGATGTAAACCTCCTGCCATAGGAAGTTGGTCTGCTTAGGGACATATGAAGATAATGGATGGGATCCTTGAGATGAACCGGGGAAAACCTGACGTGCTAGAGTGGGATTTAGAACGCTCTATTGTGAGCCTTGCTTCACTTTCGTCTTACTACTTCTGAACTGTTCAACTTGCACTTGGAGTCGAATGTCTTTCAACAATATTAGGTAGGTAGACTGATCGATGAATGTGACTGCCTCTAGTGGTTTAAAAATTCAGCTCCTCCCCAAAATCATAGGCCCAATTGTTCTATTAATTAAGATGAAGTGAGATGGATAATATGCTATGACCCTCTGATAAGTCTCAAGTTTGTCAACTCTTCTCAACAAAGAAGATGGAAATTTCATCTATTACACAAGAAGAATTTCCTGATACAGGAGGGCTTCCTCTCACCATCTTCTTTCCAAAACTTTACTTTCCGGAAGAAGATCTCTGCACTTCCTTTTGGTACATCACCCCGATCTGCTTTCATGTAAATTTTAGAGGAAACTCATCTCAGATTCAGCCTCATTTATATTGCAGAGGAGGAGAAAAAGAAAAAAGAAATGGAAGTGATTCCAAAAAAGATAAGGGTGGATGATCCACGTGAATAATTCATCTCAATGAAAATGAAAATAAAGAAAGAACTGCCACAAGATCATCAATCGTTATGTGCAGTTATCTTAGTTACAGAATACGACTTCCCTGTCTCCATGCCCTTACTTTCCTTTAGAATAGAAGGTAACTGCTGGTTCACTGTTTCATAGTTTTTCCAATGAACACATCACAAGCACTAAAACAGTAAAACCTTGCTCAAGAGGCACTGGTTACCTTCACAAAAATGAGGCATGATGCACCTTGGAACATTTGAACTCCCTTCTTTCCTACCCCCACCCCACCCCCTCCTCCTTCTCCCAACTCCACTCCTCACAAACATAATATTCAGAATCCAGCTATAAATAAATCTGAGTTGAATATGAAACCTGACATCTTAAGTCAAAGTAAGGCGAAGATATGATTTGCAAAATAACTCAGAATTTTGATAAATAACTCAAAACCAAGAGAACAGCTAACATTCCACAAAAACAAAAAAAAAAAGCTTAAAAAAATCAGAGCGATCAACTAATTTAAACTCGTTAGCTAAAAATTCGATTATCCAACAGCACATAGGACAAATTTGATCACATCCAACTGTTCCAAAGTTCTATATTCCAGATCAGCAAACTGAAACATGATTCACGCGCTCGAAAGTAAAAGAAGTAGAATTTCAATCGATAGAGCAAGAATCGATGGAGCGAAAATCATAAGGCAATAGTCCCTTTACCAGAATGAGATCTGAAACAATTACGCAATACACAAGTTAAATCGTAGAGAAAGAAAAACTCACAGTCGCGGAAGACGATGCTATCGCCTCTCTGAGAAAGCACGAAGAACTGAGAAATCATGATTTTTTTTTTTCGAACGATTTCTGTGAGTTTTTGCTATTTCGCTCACAGATGGATCTTTTGAGTCTGATACTTGTGTCCTTTTTGTTGATTCACGTCCACGTTTTACCTGTGTTTTTTTCTCCCTGAACACTACCTGTGATTTTCTCGTTTTGCCCTTCTTTTGGTTTTATTTTTTGGCAAAATTATACTATACCCTTCCAATCATTTTCATTTTTAATGTGAAATGTGACTCTTATTGTGATTTCATTCATGCATCGGGCGGATTCAAGTGGTTGGAAGGAGATTCATTCAGCTAAAAAAATATGTTATTTTTCATGATTCCATTGCAAGGTAGGTTGTGCGAGGTTTATATAACGCGAGTCTTCACACCTTAATAACTAGCTTTAGGGGTGTGATTTTTTTGGATTGTATCAATGGTATCGAGTCACCCGCAGCTCATTCGTCAATATCTTTGGTCAAAAGCGACTCTGCAAAAATTTATCTGGAAAAAAATTTATCTTAGCAGTGACTTGAAAAAGGGTATGCAGGAAGAGTTCTACTTGTAGTAGAGTGAAAGCTACCCAGAATGAAGCCCATCGGTTAAATAGGGCGGTGCGGGGCTTATATAGCAGCGAGGCTACCGGCGCTTCTTAGGCCCATTTTGGGGTGTGATTCTACATGAGTTGTATCGAATTATATATACAAGGTTAAATTGTAGATGTTGAATTTCTTTTTTATATTTTGAATTCTCTTGTAAAATTCGACTCCGTCACTAATTATAAGTTGAATTTGCTAGTTTGGCACCAAAGTTACCATAGTTGATCAACACGAGTACACAACACAAAGGTGCAAAGCCGAGGGATGGGAGCAAATAACAAGACTACTTACCATAATTGATCGGGACAAGTACACAAGTCATCTCCTTTTTATATATTATCATCAAACTAAAACTCTCCTTTTGTTTTCATAGTTAGCAAGATGTTGCATTGCCTTAGATGATGTGAGTACAAGCATAACATATAACACTAAAATAAAGAAAGAAACTCCAACAAACCTTGTTATAATTCAAATAGCAAATCTCCATTGGCATTACATAAGAGTTAAAAGGAACACTATATACACCTATTGATAGCCAAGTTAGCTATTCTGATTTATTTGACAAACCATTGTGAACTCTAAAAATCAAGCCTTCAACAACTAACAATCAGCAACGCCGTAGCCCATTAAGCCCATATATCATCACCCAATCTTCTGCCCAACATCACAGAACTTCCCAAGCCCAAAGCCCTATTTTCCACAACGGCCTTTAAAGCCCGTTTAAGTTGTCCCATCTTTTCTCCTCCGTTATTTGCCTTAATATAACCACCACCATCTCCACTTGGTCCGTCCCCAAAACCGTAGCCATCTCCGCCTTGATCACCCGCCCTTGAACCGATCGGACTGCGGACGATAAGTCCCGGTTCGGGCCGGTCTGTCACAACAAACCGTAATTTTAACGGTTCGTTCTTCATTATTAATGTCACAGTAATTTACAACAACTACATCATTTTCAGTAGGTATAAATAAAGATGACAACTCGAGTTGTTGAGCAACATTCTTCCTTAGTTCCTTCAGTTGGGTGACTGCCTCTGTTAGCACTCTTGGTTTGTCCTTCTGCATACATGATTAAGCATGTACATTTTGTATGAGTATTTGATTTTAAATTATATACATCAACCACAACAGATAAAACAAAATTAATTCTAAATGGGACTGAAGGAGAAAATAATGAAAATGACAAAACGTCTTGTAAAGCTGTAAACACGATGGTATTTATACACACTCTTGTGTTTTCCAATGAAAAATAATTTACATATTTAGAAACTACGTATATAAAAACTCCTACAAGTCATAAATTAACAATTTAAAATATTATTTAAAGACGTATGAATAAATCGCGATCAAATATTTTTTTTTGTTTGACTCTTAAAATTCAAACTATATCATATAAATGGGGACTAGAAAAAATATATATATTCGTTTGGTCCCTTTGTTCTGCCTTACATACTCTTTGTGTCACTATGTGTATGGTCCCTTTGTTCTGCATGCAATTAACAACATATTTTGACGATAAGAGTTTTATTTTTCCCTCTGAAGCAGCTAGTCTCAAAATTCACTGTCCGACCCGACTAATTCGCTGGTCTATAAAAATTAAATTATTCCCAGTTCAAACCCAAGAACTTGATTAAATAAACATAGAGAGACCACATACACAACCACAAAAATTAAAAACATAAATATACATATCGTCTATATAACAAAATTTTCCACAGTCAATTAGATTTCTGTTTTGCCGTTGCATTTGTAAGATTACAAATCTCACACCGTGCATTTTAAGTTGGGATAGCGCAAACTGACAAAAACTCTTTATATAATGCATGTATGATGATGATAATATGGAAGAGAACATACTTTAGGAAGATAAGGGAAGAGTTTCTTGAGAGTATGGAGATGGGAATTGATTCTTTCTCTGCGTTTACGCTCAGCCACGGCATGTGTTACTGCTGCATCTTTTGATTTGCTTTTCCCTTATACTTGATTTTCCATCACCACCACGCCGCCGCCGCCATTATTATTATTATTATTATTTTTCCTATCAATAGTACTTGACGCTGCAAAAACCCATTACACCCTTGTAATGAAGATAACATTATTCTTTTTTTTTCTTTTTCACTTTGAGATACAGAAAGGAAAAAGAAAATGTTTTGAATAAAGAAGGCAAGTTTTAAGAGGAGGAGGAATAATGATAAAGATATGTTGTTGTTATAAATGAAGATCAGAACATGGGTACGTAAGAAAGATGGGATGATGACATTTTATATTATATATATAAATAAAGAGGGTGATGATGAAATTGTTTGGATAGTTAGGAACATAGAAATAGACTTTTACCGTTGGCGGTTAAAGGTAAGTGGAATAGGACAGATTTTTCAACTTGATAACCCACTTCATCAAATCCCCTCCTCCTCCTGCTCTCTTGCTTTTTTTTTTTTTGAATTTTGTGAAGAAAAAAAGCTAATTAATAATGTGTATTTTCAAGGATTTTTTCATTAAATTAAAAATTATTTAAAAATATTATTTCTATCTCTGAGGCAAGAATAAAATTTATATACCTCATTTGTGAAATTATATTATTGTGCATTTTCAAAAATATGTTAATATAAATACTCACTTGGCGTAGTATCATTTGTTAGGATTTAAGTTAGTACTACATGATATAACATTGCTCAGACTTCTCTATATATAACAACATTTTATTATACTTCCTCCGTGCTCATGTTGAGGCAATTCCGCGAAGGTAATGGGTTACTCCTACCGGTACATTCTTGTATAAGGCTCAAGGCTCTCGGTTGAAGTAGCAGGAACATTTATTTTAATTGTTAGGATAAAATTCCACATGTGCATTAAGAGAAAAATTAATAGGAATGGTAATTTGACTAATATAACAACTATTAATCTTTTGAAAACATACAATTATGGATTAATTTTTTCACATTTTAGAATGACTTTAAGTACTAATGGTTGAATTGGAAGGCGTGGTCAATGTGAATTTTGAAACTAACAAGTATTTTGAAACAACTATTTTTAATATACTTAACAATTAAAATGAAATGGAGGGAGTACTAACAATTACTATGTCCGTCCATCTTTATTTGCCCAGGTGTACTTAAAAATAGATATTCATTTGCTTGTTCAATTTAGAAAGTAAGACATAAATTATCACTTAGTCTAATTTACTCTTATAATTATTTCTCAATATGTTTTCCAATGTATAGAACTTATTATATCCAATGAGTGATATGTAAAATTATTGTTTTTATTTATTGTTCCTTAAAATTGTGCCAAATCAATACTAGACAAGTAAAGATAAAGCCCCGAGAGGGAGTAAGTTTTAAGTAGTAGTTATATGTTTTTTAAAGTAAATGAGATCGTATTTTATTACAAAAAATAAATTAAAAAATAATTTATTTTCAAATTTCTTAAACAAAAATTATATATATAATTTTGGTCTTTTAAGTTTGTTAAAATTAAAAAAATAATAATTAAAAATGACCTAAAAACTAATTCTCCTATTTACCGATAATATCAACCAAAAAAAATGTTAACTAAATAACTTTTTAGGATGTGACTGACTCATTTATTTAGTTAATTATATTAATTAAAGGCGTCATTTGGCTACATTGTCCTTTTATCTCCTAGAAAAATATAGTCTTTCCTTTTAGAAAATTGTTCACACAATTTATTATAGCTACATCTAACTCTATACATGTTATTTCATTTGTTCCTTTTTGTGTAGTCATAGTCTTGAGTTTAAATTATATGAATTTTAATTAATGTATTAAATTTTTTAATTATATTAATATAATAAAATTATAACTTATAGTATTTTTATATATTTTTCAAACATCTAAATATCTATTCAATTTAATTTTTAAATTGACTCTCGTAAATGAAATATGGAGAAAGTATTGTACATGCATGTGCGATGCAACACATTCAATTCTCAATTAAGTGTCCTTAATTACTGTGTTTAATTAATAAATATTTATCTATAATACTCCAAAATGATTTAATATTGTGAGAATGATTAATAATAGTGAAAAGGAGAGATCAATAGAGAGAGAGAAGGGACTACTGATAATATGCTAATCAGATTGATACTGAACAGTACTTTCACCACTGCAAATAGAAAGCAAAATCAAATATACCTATTTTTTATTCTTAACAATATTATTACTCTCAATTTTATTTATTCATTTATTTAAAAAAAAAAAAAGTTTATTGGAGTGTTGTTTTATTATGCAGTTTTATTATGCAGAGTTCAGCGGATCAGACTCTCATTGCTTCCCCCTCTGTTTTTTTTTTTAAAATTTAATTTTTATATATCAATCTAATTTTTCAGGTTACAAATTACATTTATGACGAGCGATTATTTATAATTATCTTTTAAATGATTTGATAATAGAAGATAAATTAACTATATTTTTGAGGTTAAGTGTTGCAAGTCAATTTAATCAGTTAGAAGTTTAACTTGCTAGCTATAACTCTAATTTTTAGGTTATTGTACTTGATTTGTTATAGAAAGTTATTTGTTGTAGTTAACTTAATTTGGTAGATGTTAAATTTGCTAGCTAATAACTATATTTTTAGGCTATTATATCTTACTTGATACATGAGACCTGTTGTTAGTTAGAAACAATCTTGGATCTAGCTCAACCCTAAAATTAGTTCAAGAGGTGAGACTTGCTCAAATCACATAAAGGAATCAAGTTCCCCGTCCCTTAACTGATGTGAGACACTCAACCAAACCCCTTCCCCTCGCACGCCCAGGCTTACCAATTGGCGCATGAACAATATCTAAATGAGGGCCCAATAGTCGGTGAGACAAAAAATTGAGATGGGTCCGACTCTAATGTTATGTTAAGAATAAATCTTGAGCATAACTCAATTTTAAAAACTAGCTCAAGAAGATGAGAATTGCGGAAGATATACAAAAAATATCAAGTTTCTTATCTCTTAGCTGATGTGAGACACTCTGATTAACTTAATCAGATAGCTATAATATGACTCCTTATTAATCAACTTAATTTTGATAGTATAAAAAGTTTATTCATATACCACCAAACAAACATATGTAAGAGTACAATTGAGACCATAAAATCTCAGACAGAGTATAACACTGCAGAAATATTCGAACCTCCCAGTTTTGGCACATTATATTAC
>JACEIK010000319.1:335171-349769 GCA_018107945.1 Datura stramonium | reverse complement strand
ACAACAATATACCCAGGTTAATTTTATAAGTAGGGTTTGGGGAGGGTAGAGTGTATACAGATCTTCCCCCCGGGCAATGAGAAGGAAAAAAGAAAAAGAAAGAAAATCATGGAAATATCGTTCAAACATAAGACAGTCATTGCCTGTTTTCGTAGATTTTCAGTTTTGCCAGCTAGCACATTTCATAGTGGTCATTACCAGATGCATTTTCATAGGATTTATTTAACTGGGACACTCTGCTTTCAGCAATTGAAACATACTGTTAAGTTCTCTTTGTATGATAAAGCTTGAACTCACAACAAGACTAATTTTCCTCTTTCTTCCAGCTATGGGATCGTAGCTATAGCTCCATTCTCTCACCGTTTGGCTTTTGATAACCTACCTCCAGACATCCAGCATCTGCGCTGTAAGGTCAATTTTCACGCACTAGCTTTTGTTCCCCATGTCAGAACATTAGGCGATGCACTCGTCAGTCGCCTGCGTAGCCCTCCTAGTTTGGATAGCGCATCAAGTGCTACACACTTCCATCATAGGGAAAATGACAGAGCAGGAGCTGGGAAGTATGTTGTATTGCATCTTCGTTTTGATAAAGTATGATTATTTTCTACCTTGCTGACAATTCCATTCGTACAATCATAGACTATGCTTGAAGTAGAGTGTGTCTTGGGATTTTTAGTTCCTTCTTTGACAGCTATGGGGGCATAGCACTGTATCAGTGAGTTTTATGTCAATTTTTCATGTCTATGTTAATTAAAAGACACTATTATATGAAGGTCCAGTAAATTAAAGGCAATCTATTATAATTATCTGTCAGCCAACTTTGGGTAACTAGGCCTATAAATATCTCCAAGTTAAGAAAGTTAAAGCCCGTCTGTTTTCACTAGAATTCACTTGGATACCTTCGATTTTGATCCATCCCATCCATTAATGGAAACAAATAAAATGGCTTTTTTGCCAAGACGAGGATTTGTCTTTTAATGCATTTAGGTATTAATTACCTGGAAAACATCTTTTAAACAGGATATGGCTGCTCACTCAGCTTGTGATTTTGGTGGCGGCAAAGCTGAGAAACTTGCTCTTGCAAAATATCGGCAAGTACTGTGGCAAGGGAGAGTGCTTAACTCCCAGTTCACAGATGAGGAGTTAAGAGGCCAAGGGCGTTGTCCATTGACTCCTGAAGAGATAGGACTCCTTTTGGCAGCCTTGGGATTTAACAACAACACACGCCTATATCTTGCTTCCCACAAGGTGCCTAACTATGATACTACTTATTTCTTACAAAGAATGGTTGTGTTTCATTGTCAACAACAGCTTAACCATTATCTGGACTTCATTCTCACCAGGTTTACGGTGGAGAAGCAAGGTTATCAGCTCTTCGCCAGTTGTTCCCATTTATGGAGGACAAGAAAAGCCTTGCTTCTTCTCATGAACTATCTGAAGTAGAAGGAAAAGCCTCTTTATTAGCAGCTGTGGATTATTATGTGAGCATGCAGAGTGATATATTCATTTCTGCTTCTCCCGGCAACATGCACAATGCACTGGTAACTAAATTGTACATCAGAATGTCTGATTAATTGTTGTATCCTAGTCTGCTATGGTCTTGATTATGCTTTGAAAACTGACATGGGGCGGCGTTTGTCAACTCTCAGTTGGGGCATCGAGCATACAAGAATCTTAAGACTATTAGACCAAACATGACATTGTTAGGCAAGCTCTTCTTGAACAAGACTATGGAGTGGTCCGAATTTCAGCAGGCAGTACAGCAGGGTCACAAGAATAGACAAGGACAAATGCGGATACGCAAGGAAACACAGTCAATATACACTTACCCAATTCCTGATTGCATGTGTAAAGCTTAATTTGAGACCACATTGAGAGGTTGTAATTTGATATTTTTGTATTAACTGCAGCAAAATAGGATCTGTAGTTGACCATGTTCAGAATACGGAACCCTGGTCTTCTTTCTTAGCTAGCATCATATCTTTCCCGTTATGGCTAGCAGGGGTAGTTGATAGGGTTTATAAGAATAGTATTGAATAAGCTGTATTAGTAATATTGGTATTAGTTATGCTGAAATTATTTTTTATCCATTACTCGGTTTGGTATATTCAAGGACAGTTTTGTTTTTAATCATGCTTATTCATGTATCTCACACTTTAGAATTCACGAACTTTGAGTCCATTTTTCGTGAGACAAAAAGAAGTTTTGCACGATTAGTATCAATTGTGTGAGTCACGAAATAAAAGAATTTCAATTCAATGGTCCATATGGCCCAAGCCAAAAAATTGTTCAGTTTAGCAGTTGCAGTTCTGATATTATTACTTATTTATATCTGATCGCGTTTCATGCTTTTAACGACAGATTACTAATATATTGTTAGTCATCAAGTTTATTAACATTTGATTAGTTTAATGGTGTGCATGTCCAGTAAAACTCATTTTCTATGTATTTTTCATATTTTGGAAGAAAGATTGGTGTAATGGGAAGACTCGAAGATTTTGAATTATCATAATCAAAATATATCTCTAGTTACTATAATGCGCAACCATCTTTGAAAAATTTCTTTAATATTAATATTCAAAAAGAAAAATAATTCAAATAAACATCGTTCCTTTTTTCTTTTTTTCCTATTTTTACTTTCAGTGTTTTGCTAAGTCACACTATGAAGGTTTGGAAGAGAGTGGTGGAGAGTAAGGTGAGGAGGGGCGTGGTGATTTTCGAAAATTAGTTCGCATTCATGCCGAAGCGCTCGACGACAGAAGCTATCCATCTTGTAAGGATACTGTCACGCCCCGCCCTGGGGGGTATGACTGGCCCATATTCTGTTTAAGCTCAAAGTTCCCTCCAGGCTCCAGAGGACTGCACCTGTGCCGTAGTAGGATTCGGATCGCTTATCTCAAAGGGCCTGCACACATCCGTGCCGCTAGCTCTATCTCGTGCTTCGGAAACAAAGGGCTATATAATCGCTGTGAACACAGCTTCCTGGCCAATCGGGCCTATAGCCACCTGCGGAAACATCAACGCCAACTGGAAGAACATTATAATATCAAGGAACCTGATGGGCCGACAAGCCACCACACTGTCTAGCTATCCAAACTTAACAAGTGAATACCGAAGGCTACGTGGACCTAAGCAAGGTCACCACTACTATCAAACTACGGCCCCACACGACCGGCTTAACCGAATTGCTGCAAGGGAGATAATATATACAATCAAGAAGCCTCTATGAGTAACAATAGAAACGATCGGGATGTGGCCCGACCTACCCATACTCGTACATCAAAAGGAAAAGAGCTACACCTCCGGGAATCAGATCTGATTTACTAGAGCCGATGACTCAATACCGACCGAAATCACGGTGGACGCTCCTGCCTATGAGTACCGCAGCAAGTAATGCACACTTATCAGGCGCGCACTCGCTGCACGAGTATGCAAAGCAACCGAAATAAATATAACCGAAGCACCGAATATAGATAGCATATCTAGCAAATCAGAGGCAGAGATAATCAATCAAGAAACTGTAAGAATCGAATCATGCTTTGCATCGAGCAAGGCGAGGCGTACTCGTAAAACGTACGCCCGTCGTCTAGTACTAGTATATAACACATAAATAGATATACAAGTAGCAAGCAAGAGCCAATACGAACCCCCATATGTTTGGATGGCACTAAGCAAGCAAACAATCTACAGACCCCTACCTCGGTCAAACCACCCAAAAACAAGTCACTCCACTCATCTCGCTCGCTTCTAGAGCTCCTCTAACTACTGTCTTCCATGGCCAAGATAATGATATAACACTGTGGTTCGAGTCCTGGAGGACTCCCGTGTAGATAGTAATGTATAGTCCTGCCCCTGACACAACTCAACAGGTTATTCAAACTTAGCTACACACTGTATTAACCGTATGCATGCACAAGAATGATAGGTCTGCTCTGATACAACTCAACAGGCTATCTCAAACCGGAGTCGCACTCCGTGATGCCGATCGACGCTATGGGGAAAGCTTCATCCCATCTTCGTCCAAGCCGGGGACGACATGCCACTCCTTGGAGTGACGTAACCCACCCGCTCGCAAGCGACACGAGTTGGCCACCTGTAAGCGCGAGGACGCTCACAAGTGGGCCCTCACGACAACAAGTCTCAACAAGCAAATAGCCATATAAACAGTGTGAAGCATGTATAATCCGAGAAGATTAACTAAAATCGATTTCTTATTCGATCTCTATCTCGTGCTATACCGATTCTTTACGATTATACCGATTCGAAATCTTTCTTAATCAAGCAGCTAACTGTGAGCTGGCCATTTCATTTGTCCGAATGGCTAGTCCGTAAGCCACAAAATCGGTCTCGTTATATGTTTTACTTTACTAGCTTATATTCGAAAATCAGTTTTTATTCTATAAACATGCTTGCTAATCATACAATAAGCTATACCGAATCTAGAATGATAACTCGCTCGTGCATGCTTTTCTATCTTTCTGATCAAATATGATACTAACGAAGAAACTCGAATTTACTAAACTTACTCACCTCAACATTCAACTCCGAGAGTTTCAAATACGGAGTTTACTATGATTCACAAAGCAAAGACTTACTAATCCTTGCCGAAGAACAACTTGCACATACCTTAACTCCTCGAGTTATCCGACCTGGTTTGACGAGGCCCTGCCGCATCTAGCCTATTTCTCCCAACCGCATTCATATACACGCCAATTAGTGCTAAATACAACTTTATTCTCAAGGACGACGCTACTGATATAATTATAGCCTAAACTTAGGCTTATCGAAAAGACGGTCAAAACTTTCTATTTTTCGTAAGTCCGTAAGTGAGAAGTATTCACTTATCACAGAGCACATAGACACTAGTTTGGAGCAATTCTACTTACTCAACCCCAGAAGGCTCGACGATTCATTTTACCGGGCCTCGACGATTCGTCGGCCGTATTTCGCGAAACAAAATCCGTAGGAATGCTCCCTGCTGCTAAATACCTCGGTATCTGAGGTTAATTTGAATTTGGGCCGCATTTGACGGCGTAATCGAAAGGAAATTATCAAATACCTCACGTTCTCCTCTCTCTTTCGCGTTTTCTGGAAATTATGAAGATGTTATGAAATGGACCGAAGTGGGGGCATATATATAATTGTCACTCCTGAATGCGATTTATAAGTCGTATTCCTGGAATGCGATTTATAAGTTGCATTCTTGGAATGCGATTTATAAGTCGCATTTTGCCTTGCGACGCGCTGACTTGGCGCTCGTCCGATCTTTTCCCGGGCCTTTTTCTAGCATGTATGGCTTTCAAATACTCTTAACCAACACGCGAATAGGCTATCTATGTGCCGAAAATTTACGGGGTGTAACAGATACTGGTGGAGCAGTATAGAGAGAGGAGGAAGGATTTACACATTGTGTTTATCGACCTAGAGAAGGCCTATGACAAAGCCTCGAGGGGGGTTCTTTGGAGATGTTTGGAGGCTAGAGGTGTACTGGCGGCATACATTAGGGTGATTAAGGATATGTAAGATGGAGTCAAGATCCGGGTAAGGATAGTGGGAGGAGACTCAGAGTATTTTTCAGTTTCGATGGGGTTGCACCAGGGATCAACACTTAGCACTTTGTTATTTGCCTTGGTAATGGATATATTGACGCGAGGATTCAAGGTGAGGTGCCATGGTGTATGTTGTTTGCGAATGATATAGTTCTAATTGACGAGACTCGCGGTGGCGTGAATGCGAAGTTGGAGACGAACCTTGGAGGCTAAAGAGTTTACGTTGAGCAGGACCAAGATGGAGCATCTAGAGTGCAAATTCAGTGACGTGTTGCATGAGGCCAATGAGAGAGTAATGTTGGACTCACAGATTATTCAGAGTGAAAGTTTCAAGTACCTTGGCTCTGTTATTCAAGGAAATGGAGAGATCGACGAGGATGCCGCTCACTGTATTGGTGCAGGGTGGATGAAATGGAGGCTAGCATCCGGAGTCTTGTGTGATAAGAAGGTGTCAACAAAACTTAAAAGACAAGTTTTATAGAGTGGTGGTTAGACCGACTATGTTGTATGGGGCGGAGTGCTGGCCAGTCATGAACTTCCACGTCCAAAAAATGAAAGTTGCAGAAATGAGGATGTAGCGGTGGATCTGTGGGAATACTATGAGGGAGAGGATCAGGAATGACGATATCTAAGCTAAGGTGGAAATGGCCACGGTGGAAAAAAAGATGCTTGAGGCGAGACTGAGGTGGTTTGAACATGTGAAGGAGAGGCAGGAATTCCCCAGTCTGGAGGTGTGAGAGGTTGAATATGGACGATTTTAAGAGAGGTAGAGGTAGACCGAAGAAGAAGTATGGAGAGGTGATTAGACAGGATATGACACAGTTGCAGCTTACTGAGGACTTGGCTTTAGATAGGATGTTGGGTAGTAGGTAGGATGTGTTGCCTTGCTTATGTATTTCCGACGTAATATTACTTGTATAGTTGCTTGGCCTGTGTTCTGTTACTACGTGTGGTTTCTCCTATACTGATTCAGGTATCATGTTTTGTTATTTGTCATATCATGATTAATATTATATTATTGTTTTTCTCTTCCTTCCTTTTTTTCTTTTTCTTTCCTTTTCTTTTTCTTTTCTTTTTCTTTGAGAGTTTTATTTTATATATTATAAGCCGATGATCTATCGGAAACAGTCTCTCTACCTCGGTATGGGTATAGTCTGCGTACATTCTACCCTCCTCATATCTCACATTGTGAGATTTTACTGGGTTATTGTTGTTGTTGTTTTACTTCCGGTGTTCTTTTCTGAATCCAGACAAGAGAATATGCTCATTCTACTGTAGTCAAATTTCACCCCAAATAGTGCTGAGTTTATAGTACCACAAAAAAAAAAAAACAATTCAATTGCAAGCTAAAGATAGTAGATGGTCAGACCAAATCTTAAGCAAAAAGTTAGTAGCATTATGCCTTTATTGATCATGATAAAATGCTAAATACAAGCCAACTACTGCTCCACAATTGTACATAAATGGAATTTCAAGAGAAACATTTACAGTGTGCACAATGCGAGCTCTAAAAAACCGCCTTCAGCGCATTATTGCACATTGTTGAACCCATTGAAAGTGAATCATATTCCATGAATATGATATCTATCTAGCGTGATGTATTAAATATATGACAAAAGTGGAACTATTGATCGGTCATGTCACAAACAATAATCACCTTTAGCGTTCTTTTTGGTCATTTGGAGCACTTTGTGCGCTTGGAGCTCCTGCCATCTTATCGTCCGTCTTATCTTTGTTTGAGTTGGTTGTGCTATTCCCATTCCGGCAGGCAGCCAATTCTTTTGATTCTGAGTCAAAAAATGTTGGAGAGGGAGTGGGTGGAGTCGTTTCTTCCTCAATGGGAAGTGTTAGTTTTGACCCTTCCAGTGCAACACCAAGAACAATGTTATCTTCTAACATAGGCCTTCCCACTGAAGGTGGTGAAATTGGTCTTTCAGCGTCTTGTTGTGCCTGTGAAGCAGAAGATGCCACATCTGTCTTTTCAATGTTGGTATCTGATGTCAACCCCGTTGGGTCTCCAGCAACTGAAGCAACTTGGTTTTTCTCAGAGTTGCTTTTAACTGGATTGGTAGATCCTTGTTTTAGTGATTTTCCATCTGATGACGAAGTTGCTGCTTTTAAATCACCATTCGCATTTGATGCTGACAAGACCTTAACAACCTCCTTCTCGGCAAGAGTTGATGGTAAGCCATTTTTGTCATCAGTGGGCCGTGATGTACTTGGCGCTTCAACCTTTTGGTCGATTTCTTCATCAGGTTGTACTGAACGAGCAGAAGCTTTAGCTTTATCGTCACTACTGATCTTATAAGAAGGCTCAATAAGGAGGACTTCGCGGTTAGGCCGGTTACGAGAAAAAATGGAATCAGCAAATGGTACATCATCCACATCAGTCTCCCGATATGTTTTCTGCACAGTACGAATAGGTGTAGCAAGTCGAGCACGATGATGGCTGATTACTCGGAGGAGATCCAGCAGTATAACTTCCTGCAACCCGAAAGTTGGACAGTGAGAATCGTTAGCAGGAAGTTACTATTTTCCTGATAGACCTTAGGACCTCAGCAGTTACAAACACACACCACAGATGGAGATAAACAAAAAGGCCTCAAACTAGAAGCAGATTGGATCTATACATACCTGCAGTTTGGAGTTACAGTTGGAAGATATTGCACTGTAGCTTGAATAAAATAACTCTAGATGCTAAAGATGATTATCGACATTTTGTATTACTTCTGAATGTTAGTATCGAAATATCAATTTCATATATTCCATGGAAGCTTTATTTATTACTCCTGAGAATTGGCTTTTGCATCAGGATGTAACAAATTAGTCCCACCGAAGTTTACATGATAACAGTTCTGTACATGCTAAGACAAGCATGAGGAACAGACGAACAGAAGGCAGAAGGGGCTGTGGATACGTAAAGCATATACAACGCCCATCATCTAAATCCAGAGCACTAAGAGAAGAGTTTATGCATGACCAAATATAAGTTGATTAATTTGTGGTGACTGGTAAACTAGTAGTACTGTAAGCAAAGATGTGATGGTACTTATTTACAAAGTCGGACTTAGGACTACTTCATTGAAAGAAGGGATAAAACTCGTACCTTCACTCGGAGGTGCTCTTCAAAATGAGAAGTCTTCACAAAGCAAGAAATCATTATCTGTTACACATGCCATGAATAAAAAAGTTTGAGCATACTATTAAAAGTAATTAGTTCCTAATTCTAATGCACAAATGTAAACAAAAAATTGCCAAGATTAGATAACATGTATAACTAGTACGGAAGACAGGTGGGCGCGCTTGCATGAGAAATAAAGTGATCCAGTGGCTAAGATGCGGCTAGAAGTTCCCACTACTAGCACTAGGCTCTGCATATTTTGAGATCTAACCCATGTCAAGTGTTAGCCAGAGTTAAAGGGGCTTCTATCCTTGCTCATTATACACATCTTCACCCTGGCTAATGAGGATTTACTTATTCAGGGCGAGAATGGAGTCTCGAAAAGCATAATTGAGAGAAAGATCCTTCACCCCTCTTCAGTCTCCACAGGGTTCACACATTTCTTCAAATAGGTGAGCACGGCTCCAATAGAGATGGAAGAAATCAAACATGGGGATAAAAAAACAGCTAGCCTTCTTAACATTTCTCTAGAGGGGAGGGGGTGAAGAAAGCTGGCAAAACAGGCTAACATTTTATCAAAAACAATTACAAGAAAGAAATCATATAGATAAACACTCCTGACTAACCCTACATCTTAAAGTTTCATTAGAATCTTTATAAATCTAACATGACGCAAACTAGATGATTCGGCTAACTTGAGACGGCATTATTTGTCAAGCTTATAACTCGTGAAAACAAAATCAAGACCATAACTAGTTGCATCACAGAACAGCTGTCAATGCAGTTTACCACTGTATTGCAGGCATTGAACGAGGTAGCTAAAGCGGTACCACCTACCTTAAGAGCCTGATTCTCTGGATCAATGTTATCCAGAAAAACTCGTCTATGTAAGCGTTGCTGTTCTACTAGAGGATGTTTCGCCAAAACCTTCCGCATATCCGCAACAATGTTCTATACATGAAGGAGTTGTGAAATTCTCATCAACCAACAGAATTTTTTATTAAAAATAGGAGGATTGGATATTATCTAACTAGAAAATTGGATTTACTGACATTGATCTTATTCACATCCAAGTGGCTGATGGCAAGGTGAGTCTTGATCCGCCAATGAGTCTTCTGACTAAGATTCCTGACGATATTCACTGAAAATTTGTGATTTGGTATATGAATTGCTTCACGATCATCACCTCTTATGACTGTTGGTGACCACCAACCTACGTGCTAAACAACAAGAAGCAGTCATGCAACAGTTCAATCCCATGATTTAGCTTTCCATTCAACCGATTCAGTACAAATAGATGTTGTTACCTAACCACAGCTTTATGCAAATACTTGCTTTTCAAGCATGCAACACTTTTGTTATAGGAATTGTTTATTATATTTCTTATCATCTATTTGGTGGCAGGACCAAATAGTTACCTCCACTGTGCCAGATACATCATAGCCCTGTATCTTCGTCTGTATCCAGTCATTTAGAACAAAGGGCCTTGTTGCATGGATCATTATGCTCGAGAGGAAATTTGTAAGTATCTGAACAAGCAACAGAGAGTTTTAACAAAATAAGTTGCTCTAATGCAGGTGGCACACATGAACTCTACCCGTAAAGAGAAAAAAAGGAAACGTGAAAAGCAGAAGTGATATCAGACCAACAATAGTGAGAATATTCAAAATAAGATGGACAAAAGGTATAAGACCTGATTTAGCAGCACCTAGGAATACAAAATAAATGCTCAGATTACCTCACGACCAGCAAGAGTAAGCAATACTGTCCCAAGACCCCCAGCTGTCAGCCACTTCTGTGTAGAAAAACCAAGCAATTCCATGAACAGCGAAATGGCTGCAACCCATACTGCACTATATACAGCTTTCCCTGCAAATTCGAATCCCATCTGGGAAGAGAAACACACATATATATGACTTTGATCAAAGAAGCCAGTGAATGATAGTAAAAGGTACATAAAAGAAAATTATGCTGCATATGTTTCTGGAAAGAACACTTTAATCCATAGAGTTTAATTGGTGTGATAGTTTTAGACAGGAAAGGTGTAATAAAATATTACAGACTATTATATGCTGCTGCCAAACTAACATAAGCCTCTGATCTGGAGTTAGATCCAAATTACTTAGACAAGAATGAAACTTCTTTGGGAAAAGAACATGGTCTTGCAGAAAGGGGAATCAACCAACAGCGGTCGACAAGTGTTTGACAAATAGGCAAACTGTTTCCAGTTGTTCAGTTTCCTTCATTAGAACTGGCTTTAGATGATGTTTAAATATCCATATCGAGTTTCATCGTAAGCAGTTGTGCTTTTATCAAGGTTTTAAATTTGCAATCTTCAACAAATTGGATTAAATGTATAATTCCCAGACATACATTTCTTGCATCAGCAGGGTCTTTTGTCTCCACGAGGAATCTTTGTGTTTGCTGAATCAAGCTGCCAAAAAGGACAATAAAGATTTACTTTGCGTAAGCATAGAGCAAATAATCAGTATTACATTATTAAGATATTGGGAAAAACCAAGAGTATGATGGTAAGCTGTCATTGTTATGATTGAGAGCTAGAATAAATGAAATCGTCAACCAACGATTGATACTGCATCAGAAAATCAAATGTAACAAGATTTTGAAAGCAAACATATCACCTAGATAAACAGTAGGCAAGTGCCATCACTGTCGATAATGATCGTATAAAATTAAGAAATCTTTGCTTGACTGCCTGGCTTGCAACTGTAGGTAGAACCAGTGGATCTATTGCTCTGCAGAAGTTCAATAGCAGTATGAGTATTTTATAAAACATATATCTAACTTTATTTCAACTTTGTTTATATTGCACTGCAATTTAACCTGCATATAAGTATTGCTCCGGTCCATAAAAGCACAGGTTTAAGATAGGAAGCTGTAACATAATGCCAGCTACTTTGTTTCCAATTGCTATCACTTTCCTGCAAGAAATTTTCAGGCAAAAGCTTTAATATGAGGACAGAGAATGATGTAGACAACTTGCAGCAAGCCAGCAAGAAACATTGTCCAGAGAAGCCAGTACACGAAGGAAAAGCATTCTGCCAAAGCGCATCAGTGGAGTGAGACCCCATGCAGCAAAAACAAGAACACCAATGGCCGGAACCAGCTGAAGCACGAGTGGGCTTCCATGTATAGTACTTAATGACCTGCAAAATAAAACTAATAATTGAATAGGTTCCACTTTGATCAAACCAATATTGGGTCATGGATGGAGGATAAATAAAGTAGGCAGGGTTGATTTAATCAGGAGTGATGATTCCACTTTCAAGTATAGAAATCGTTAGACATTTAATTTGGCAGAAAATCAAGATCAAGTTAATAATAAGGGCTGAAAAATGGGTTGTGATTTGTGAGCAAAAAGAACTTATCCTCATTGAGAAAGAGATGCTAGTCAATTACTAGGAACTCCATTGATGATAGGAGTTGCATTATCAGATGACAAGAATCAGTTATTAAGAACTCCAAGATCTAAAAGTCGATGCAACTTGAATAAAAGATAATAAATATAGAACCATATACCTTTTCCATATTAGTGCTGCTGTTTTCAGAACTTGACTCTCATATCCTCCACCTGGATTTAAGAAGGAGCGGCATAGCAATACATTACATCTAGTCGGTGAAGGATGGGAAAACAAAGGCCTGCGTACAGTATTCAGAAAGTAGATGCTCCAAGGATCCTGCCGCTGAAGATGCAGTACACCACATACCAAGTGTCAATGAGGTTAGAAAATAAGTCTATAACCACATGACTTATAATATAGTTTGAGAGATTTTGTAGAATAATTGCACCAAATGCTCCTCTTATCTAATTCAACTTTCAAACTTCCAAAGAATAATATAAAAATATATTATTTTTTAAACTTTTTAAAAATACATATTTTCAAGTACGTTTATGATTATCATTATTATTATTTATTTATTTATTATTATTATTATTCTTTATTATATTATTCTTTATTATTCTAATAAGTAGAGCTATAAACAAGCTGACTTGAGTTGATTAGTGAATAAGCTTGGCTCAATTATTATAACAATATCAGCTTGAGCAAACTGAATTCAAAATAACTCAGGCTCTAGCTCGAAATAGCTCAATACACCACAATTCCAGCTGGAACCAGTCTCAATTTACTTATGTACAAATATAATTACTTACCAAAAGGAACTTTACTGTTGTGAAAATACACTTGCACAACGAAAAAAGCGCAATACATTTCTAGGGCTTCCCTAAAACTTGCCACATTATCAACCTTTATGATTTGATTCACAAGCCAAAATAAGTAAAATCATCTAGTAAACAATAAACAAACATGAACTTGAGCTCAAGTCCCGCTCAGTATCTAGACAAGCAAACCAAGCTGATCATATTAAAGTTAAGTCAAGTTGTGTCTGTCAAACTCAACTTATTAACGGAGTTATTCAAAATCATGTCAAGTACATACGGCTTAGTTTTTTCAAATGGCTCATAGAATACGATCAACAAAAAATTGAAATAAATGAGAAGTCTATGATTTTCCTAGACTGAAATATTGAACCACATATGCATCATAACTTAATGAGAGCAAAGTGAATCACCAAAAAACTAGCCGGACGATGCATGAACAAATGAAATGGGGAGGGGTGAAAATTAAGAAGGCCTGTGGTGATTACAATCCAATGCAAAGCATACCGCATAATATGATGACAGAAATATGCTGCAAGAATCTGTCTGGCTCCTGCTTACACCCTACAAACAAACAAAAAATTAAGAACTGAGGACGTCCTTGTTTTATAAGTAAAAAGTTGAGGACATCATTGACTCTATTGATATAGTAAAAATTGAAAATCAAACGCAAGAATCCTGATGTACCTTAGACTGACAGCTTAATCCACCTTTCCCGTGAATCCCCAATTCACGGGGCAGCAGCAATGAGACAGCAGCTGCCATTGTCTATATACTCAAAGAAATGACACCCAGAAATCACAATGTTAAAGTGCATATGGGAAGAATCAGAACCTACAAAATAAAAATGGTGCAGAACCAATATCAGATTAAGCATGAAGCAGCCTGCCAAACAGTAAACAAAATGAAAGCCTCCCCCTTTAACTGATTCATTAATCCTAGTTATCCAACACAGTGTCCGATTAGAATAGTGGCTGCAGCAGGCCTACCCACTGCCGTACATATAGCTGAAATTCTTTTTTAAAATGATACACACAGACACTATAAGTCTCCACTCATTGTCACAAAGGATTAGCAGGAGCAGTGGTAGTCCTCACCCACCTAGCACTTTGATCAGAATAATGGTACCAAGACACGCCACATCAAGCAAAATTACAAGTTAACGCATAACCCTTAATAAAAAGCTATACACAATCAACACTTAAAATAACGCATAACCCAACACCCAAAAAACGACATTGCTGCTACACCACACACTCAGAAAGATCTTCTCCTTTCCTTCTTCACTTTCCTAAACAAGTTGCTACACCTTCAAAATCTCAAACACCAAACTTCAAAAAAAAAAAAAAACCTTAAATCTCACAACAACAAAAACAACAGAACAGAACGATTAATCCTCGAATTAATCGATAATCAAGCTAATTACGAACCTTAAAACCAAAGAAAAAGAAAAAAACAGTGGTATTATCCCAGAAAGTGAAGCTAGTTCAGGTAATATCAGTTGGAATTCGGCGATTATCGTGTATCGGCGGAGGAAGGTGATGATGAGCAGCAAGTAGCAACACGAAAACACCGACGGCTACAGTTGCGTGATGGACTGAAAGGAATACTTTTCTGTTTTGGATAATTCCCCACGTTTCGAGGTTCTTACGTGGCACCATTCATTTTATGGCCTTAAAGCGGCCAACAATAAAACTTACATTTTGAGACTTTAAATTTAAATCAATTTTTTAAATTGTTTTTATGAG
>JACEIK010000319.1:313792-332718 GCA_018107945.1 Datura stramonium | reverse complement strand
CACCTTGTTCAAATAAAGATAAGATACTTTAGCAACGTCTAAAGGCATATGAACCCAATGGATTTTGGTGGAACTTGGACATCAATTGACTTGTCATGTCATGCACTTGTCTAATTTCCTCGTAACTTTTGCATGTTTTTTGGACATTTATATATATATATTCTCATTTTTTGGAATACAATTCATAAATAATTACTTTTCAATTTCTATAATTTTAAAAAATGAATACTAATCTTAGAGTCTTAATTTCTAAAAATATAAAAATATTATCTTAAAAGTAAATATTTTTATTTTTTTAATTACATATTTGAAAATTTTAACTAACATCGTACCTTCATAGTCCTTAATCTTTGACACATTTGAATCGACAGAAACTCACTCTGCGCATCTACCGTTTACCAATCAAATTCCAAACCAGTGGTCCACAGTTCCCACACCCTTTGTTATGTAAGGCCAAACTAGTTGTCCAACTTGCCTTGGTTGTTGTTTTTCTTTTCTTTTTTTCAAGTAAATCTAGTCTTAAGATACTCAGTACTTATATAAAAAAATATAGAAATTGGAACTCCAAGATTAACAATGGGAACTCCAAAATTAACAATTCTAAAACCTTATAATAATCGGTGTTATTTCACAAGTGGGATGCGGAGAGGGTAGGATGTACGTAGACTTTATCTTCACTTTCTCATGATAGAGAGATTGTCTCCAATAGGCCCTCGACTCAAAAGAAATGTAACCGGCACAGCAAAATAAGATAGAAAAAGAGACGACGAAATAGCAATACACGAAACAAGTGTAGTAACATATATTAATACATGTTGGAGAAAAAGAAACTACGTGATATCTAAATCATATTACTAGAAGTACGACAACACTCAACTAATTAACTACTAACCTTTTACCCTAATTCTTGACCTTCATACTTTCCTATCTAGGTCATGTCCTTGGCCAACTAAAGTTATGTCATATCTTGTCTAATAACCTTCTCCGGTTCTTATTCGACTTATCTCTACCTCTCCTAACTACAACCAACATGTCACACCTCCTCACTAGCGCATCCTCGCACCTTCTCTTCACGTGTTCGAATCATCTTAGACTTGTTTTCCTCATTTTATCTGTCATAAAAAACCACAATCACCTTGTCCCATATAATTTTAGTTATATCCAATTTTGGAATTCCAAACATGACTAGAATGGTTGTAAAAATATGTTCGATCTGTAAAACCAATCCAATCCAACCCATTAGTTTGGTGGTTGGGCTATGGCTTTTTAAGCCCATTTAAAAATGAAAGTTTTCAGTTCAAACACAATCATTAGGCTAGCCTCCAAGAATTTAGGTTATTTAATTAATTAAACAACAACAATAATAATAATAATAGAGAACCCAAAAGTAACAAAAAGAAAGTTTCTAGCTAAAGTAAAGTATGATTATACTTTTGCATTATTTATGAAATTATGTTCTTCGGTTTAAACGTTAATGAATAGATTACTAATAAATTCTAGGGTTATAACAGACCTAAAAGTATTACTATTATACTATATTGTCATAATTAAATGATCCAGTTCAATAATCAAATAAATTATGTTCTGTCCGCTTAATTTTGTGTGAGATAAACTAATTTACATGGTTTAATGTATGCTTATATATAAAAATCAAATTGATCTTTGAATCATTTTACGTGTGCCTAATATTTTATATCGGTCTTTAAATTTATTTATTTGACTTTAATTACCTCACATGACACAAAATTATAATAAATCGATAGAATTCAAAAATAGCATAAAAAATCACGATAGATATCTCCCAAAGTATTAATATTTGTTTAGAAATTAACATTAATTACATTTCTATCATAAATTACTTAATTCGGTCTATTTTAGTTGTCCTTTTTTCTTTTACTATGTCTCTTGAGAAAATATTAATTAAAAAGATGATTTGATTTCCTTATTTATTTTTTAATCTCAATTTAATATCATTGTACTTTCTTTTTCACCACATTAATCTCTACCCACGTTTACTAAGTAAAGGTAAAGGTGAAAACTATTATACTAGTTAATTATATCTTGACTTTTTAAAATGACGACTACTTTGAACCATCTATTTTTAGTATGGACGACAAGTAAAGCGGAGACCAAAGGTAGTAATAAGAGTATATTTCTATTCAGTAAGATTGCATACAATATCCCTTGTGGTTCAGCCCTCCCCGCACTGCATGATGGGAGCTTAGTGCATCAGATTGCCCTTTTATCACCGTTAATTATTACTCTCGTCGTCTATTTTTACTTGTTTACTATATTAAAAATATATGTTCACTTTTATTTATCTAATAAAATTAATTCAATAAAATAAACTTTTAATAAATATTCAAGATAACATGAGTCAAATAAAATGTAATTATTTCCAATTCATTTCCCATAAGTTAATCAACCTAAAAAGAGTAGGGGTTGTGGAGGCAATTTATTAAAAAGCTCAAATTCTCAAACGGGTGGAAAACACTCGCGCGGGTCACACGCACAGCACGTGTGACAACTGAACGAATTTGAATTCGGACCTAAAGGGATTTCTCCTCCGAATTCAATTTAAATGAACTTCCCGTTACACATTTTTTTGAAAACAGCAGACCGCCCCCTTCTACTNCCCTTAACCCCTACCCCCCCACTAACGGGCATCTCAAATCTCTCATCGCAGGTAAAAATTTCACCATCTCGATCTTCGTTTCACCGGAGATTCAATCTCTGATAGGAAAGTTTTGTCCAATATACTGGTGTATTCACTAGGTAAGTTCGTTTTTTTTTTTTTGCTGTGTGTATAGATGAGCGGAGGTAGAATCTGTGTTAATTTGTTGCAGTTTTCGTGATTTGAAGAAGGCATATAACGAAAATGTGGTTAGTGTGGAGCTTTAACTGGAACATTCAATTTTTTGAGCGGCTTCATTTTGCCGTAGATTGAATCTGGAATTTAGCCTTTTTTTTTTGGGTGCTAATTGCCGATTGTATTTATGAGTTGAAATTGTGTTTAGTAAAGATACAGAGGTGGAGGTAGAATTTGGTTTGTTTTCGTGTCTTTGGTGTTTTGGGCGACTGTATAGTAGAAAAATAGGGCGATGAGGTGTTTGGAGCCCTAGCTGGGAGATTATGATATTTTTAATTGTAATCTGTTTGAGGATGTGTTGCCTCCGAACATGACTTTCTGCTTCATTTCCTCATCTCAATCTTCACAATGACTTCCTTTTGTCCGAGATTGAATATCCAATTGAATGATATCTATATTTTTTTAGTTTAAATGTGTCATTAGAATATTGGTTATTTACTGTAATTTTCGTGATTTTGAAACCTTAATTGGAAATTTCAACTGTTACTGTCAGTATTTTTTTTAGGAGCTTGGTTTTGACTGATATTTATTAGGTGGTCTCCAAACTCTATTTTCTGTTTCATTCCTTATATCTACCTGTGAACTGCTTCATTCTGCTAGAGATTGGATTGAACATTTATGCTCATTCTTGATTATATTTATGAGTTCAAATTTGTGAGTGTCTAGATGCATGGATGTGGAATCTTGGTTATTTTTTGTGATCTTCGCTGACTTTTCTGTGCATAGACGGAAAATGTGGTTTGCTAACCCCAAACGGAGTAATTCTTTGAGGAGCTTTGGTTTTGCTGCTATTCATTGTGTGGTCTTATTTTAGATTGGCTTTCTAGGACTGCCATTGAGTGCCAATGGAGACTATGGATGCCAAGGACACGTCACAATGCGTGAGAGTTGCTGTGAACATTAGACCGCTAGTTACTTCTGAGCTTCTCATTGGGTGCACTGATTGTGTCACAGTAGTTCCCGGTGAACCACAGGTGCTCTTACTTCATTAATTTTAGCTGGGGAATTCCTTTTGTATCATATAACTTATATGTTTTTAGTTGTCATTTGGTCGGTGAGCATTTTAATTTTAAATAATTGTACTTGTTGCACTTTGCAAAAGTTTTGGTAGCTCAGTGTTGAATTATTAAATTATTATATTTTATTGTGCAATGTTGTGGATTATTGAAGTTCAACTATCATATTTGATCACAACAAACATATGCTCTCTACGCTGATTTGACTTTTGTTGATGTTCTTGACCACAAACAGGTGCAAATTGGATCACACGTCTTCACATTTGATTATGTATTTGGGAATGGGGGCTATGCGTCTTCACGTATATTTGATGAATGTGTTGCGCCTCTTGTGGATGCATTGTTCCAAGGCTACAATGGAACTGTGCTTGCTTACGGTCAGGTAAGGTGCCAGTATTTTTGCTCATTTCTTGGTCATTTTCCTAGGTCTAATTTACTTGAATTTTCCTGTTTTTACACAACTCCATTTGATCTTGTTTATGTACTTGAATTGAATGTACTGTTTTAACATAAGAGACTAACTAGTATGCATTCTGCAATGATGTGCGTTTTGAAGACGGGCTCTGGGAAAACATATACAATGGGCACTAATTATAATGGTGAAGAGCAGACTAGTGGAGTGATCCCAATGGTTATGAATACTATATTCTCAAGAGCTGAGGCAATGAAGGAGTCAACAGAATTTCTGATCCGGGTATCCTTTATTGAGGTATGGAAAGAGATCTCTGATATTTCATTAGATATACGTCCTTGCGAGGTAAAAATGATATGCTGTGTTTATCTGTCAATTTTTTTATTCTTGCAGATTTTTAAAGAAGAAGTGTTTGATTTATTGGATCAAAATGGAATAGCCTCTTGCAAAGCTGACGGGGCAGTGAAGCCTACAGGGGGACCTGCTAGGGTTCCCATTCAAATACGTGAAACTGTTCACGGGGGGATTACTCTGGCAGGTGTCACGGAGGCAGAAGTTAGGACAAAAGAAGAGATGGCGTGCTTCCTGTTGCGAGGATCAGTGGCACGAGCCACTGGAAGCACAAAGATGAATAGTCAGTCAAGGTATACATCACATTATAAATGACTTTGTTTATTTTGAATGGACCTCACCTAAGTTTCTACTATAACAAATTCTGGTTCTAGCTGTGGAGTTACCTATTTTCTGTTTATGTCAACAGCCGGTCACATGCCATTTTTACCATATCACTGGAACAAAAGAGAGTAGCTAATTGCTCTAGTGGATCAACGAATGATGATGGTGATGACATATTATGTGCCAAGCTTCATTTGGTTGACCTTGCTGGTTCAGAGCGAGCAAAGCGAACTGGAGCTGATGATATGCGTTTACGAGAGGGTAATGACAATTATATTTTTGGAAATATGACTGACAATACTCCCAGCTACTAAACATAAAATGTGCATATCCAGTATTCATCGTCTGATCATTCTGGTGTAGGCATTCATATCAACAAGGGATTGCTTGCTCTTGGCAATGTAATCAGTGCCCTTGGTGATGAGAAGAAGCGGAAAGAAGGTGCCCACATCCCATACAGAGATAGCAAGCTAACACGTCTCTTACAGGCATGGACTTCTGCAGCATTCACTGGTTTCTGCTTTTAACTTCTTAAATATTAAATAATAGAATCAGCTGTAGTTGCTTTCTGCAATGCCTTTTTTAATGTAATTCTATAATGTATATACACTAAGCTGAATCACGTCGAATTCCATAAGTCAGTAACCTAACTCTTCAATATCCTTGTCCATTTGAAGGCCAAAATCAATTGGAGATTTGTATACAGAGCTATGCAATTTTTATTCTAAAGAGAAAGCAAATGAAAGAAAACTAGCACAAGAATTCTAACTATGACACTTGTATAAGGAAATTCTCCTTAAAACAGGAGCAATGGATATTAAATGTTTGCTAGTAATTGGAAGTAAATGTTCCGTCAAAGTAATTTGTGCATACATTTGTTTCAGGACTCACTTGGAGGAAACAGCAAGACAGTTATGATTGGTATCTATTTACTATTAAAAGCAGTAGAGTTACTGCTTGATTAATTTACTTGACAAGATTGGCACAGTATTTGTGTTACTATATGTTTTGCAAGTAATGTTGTTCTTGTTCTGCTTAAATGAATGCAGCTTGTGTCAGTCCCGCTGACACCAATGCAGAGGAGACCCTAAATACTTTAAAGTATGCAAATCGTGCTCGCAACATTCAGAACAAAGCTATCGTAAGTTCAAATTTGCTTAACAAGATGAACGTGAGTTTCATTTTTGTTTCTGAACATATTCCTTATTCGCAGGTCAACCGTGACCCAATGGCAGCCCAAATGCAAAGAATGAGGAGTCAAATTGAACAGTTGCAAGCCGAGCTTCTTTATGTTCGTGGAGACTCTGGTGCACCATTTGAAGAGCTCCAGGTAAAATATTCTTTTAGTGATCAAAGGACTGGAACTTTCAGCATTTCTAGGACTATCTGTGCATATTGGAGACAAGTAGTACTATTCTTGAGGTTCTACGTTACTATATATCTGCACCAACCCTTTCAAAGAAACATGATAAGGGGCCGGCCTGGACGGATGTGCTTGGCAAGAGATTTTTGACACATTAGTACTATCCTTTGATTGTTTGAGTTTCTGTTTGTTGGGCAGATTCTTAAGAGCAAGATTTCTTTGCTTGAAGCAAGCAATGCAGAGCTACAGAAGGAGGTAAAAGAACGCCGGATTCGCTGCGAACAATTAACACAAAGTGCTATCGATGCCCAGGTTCGTTTAGCAATTTTTATAAATTAATTGAAAAATGACTGGATGCTAGAAGTCTCTTCTAAGGATCTGATATGACAGGTTGAAAGGGATAGACTAATGTTGAAGATTGAATCTTCTAAAAATGGCAGATCTTGGAACGAGATAGACAACTCTGATCAGGTTTGACTGAATTACTACTGAAACTTATTTCACATTTATTAGTAAATTAGCAGAATCTCTGATCTGGTTCTGGTGATCCCTTTCTCCTAGGATTTGGATTTGGTGAAAAAGTATATAAGCAAAATTCAAGAACTAGAAGCAGAGGTTCTTCATTTACAAAGCTCCACTAATTCAAAGCATGGTGAACCTGTTGATTATCTTGGGTTAGACTATGGTGAGCTTCTATCAAAGGGTTCATGTTCGGAGGATTCTGACATCAAAAGTGTAGATACAAATGGTAAGCAGTTTTTAAATAATAAACATTTGATATAGCTGCTTTTAGTGGGTGTTCTGGGTATTTGTCCCTTTATCATATCTTTAACTTGTTTGATTCCAGTAGTAATCTCTTTGTTCAAGCCCTATCACGGAACTAATCTGATGCTAAACTTGCTCTGTAAAGGTGAGGCTGAAGTGGAGGAGAAAGAGCTTGAACATTCTTCTCTTCAAGAAAAATTGGATATGGAGCTAAAGGAGTTGGACAAAAAACTCGAACAGAAGGAGGTAACTTTTGCGAATCCTGATGCTGTTTATGGAGTCTATGGAAATTCAATTAGGAGGCAGAAGTATAATTCTAGATAATACTTTCTCTTCTATTGGCGGCTCCTTATTTAAGTTATTGCAAGAGAATCAAGCTGTCTAAGCTTATAGCCTTATAACTTTGGGAGACTTCTGGGACTTGAGAGAGAGATCTACTTTAGAGGGTGTAAGGTGGAGAGATCTTGTAATGGCCTTAGAACCTTGTAGCTATAGATTCATCCGAGTAGTATTTTTATTTTGATGAGTCAGTGAATAGATCTGTTCTTAAATGAGAAAGGCTATCGGTTTCATTCTATATGTGCCTTTTGACTGATGACCTACTGTGTTTGAAGATGTTGTCAAACTGCCCGATCTGATATCATGATGATGCCGGTCTTTCTTATTCATCGAAATAGGTGTTACCTTTAAGAAAAGGGTGAAGAACTAGACGCCTTCGTACTTCTGTTTAAAGCGTTAGACAGCATTTAAGAGTGAACAAAGACCATAAAGCGGAGATTGCTTTATTCATTTACTATTAAGTTTTGCAAGTTTTTTGTTCCTTGATATTTCTTTTTGAGATAACTCTTGGATTTAGTTGGGTTACAGTGTGAACAACAATTTCAAAAAATGTATTCATAACTAATTATTGCTGCTTAATATTCTTTTCACTTTTCTCTCCTAACTTCTTGTCTCATCTACTAAAGGCTGAAATGAAGAGGTTTGCAGCAGTTGATACCTCAGTTTTAAAGCAACATTATGAAAAAAAGGTCCATGAACTGGAACTAGAAAAGAAAGCTCTGCAGGTAAGTAATATGCTCTATATGCTGACACTGAAGGTTTATTCATGATTTGTCCTTTCTTACTACTGATTTTACACTGATGCAGAAAGAAATTGAATCTCTTCAGCGCAACCTTTCTAACATTTCATCAAATTCTGATGAAAGTGCTCAAAAGTTGAAGGAAGACTATCTTCAGAAATTAAATCTTCTAGAATCACAGGTAAGCTTTTAAAATATATGCACTAACCAGTCACTTCAACTCAATCCTCTCCTCCAGCCACCTGTAGGGAAAAAGGATAGACTATGCTATGAAAAACACTGCCTCATATAATTCATTGCTTCTGCAGGTTGCTGTATTGAAGAAGAAGCAGGATGCTCAATCGCAGCTTTTGAGACAAAAACAGAAGAGCGATGATGCAGCAAAACGTCTTCAGGATGAAATCCACAGAATTAAGACACAAAAGGTAATAATTATTATATATATCAGGCACTTCTGAATGTAAAAGACATTTCTTTTCATGCAATTGATTCATTCTTCTGTATCTAGGTTCAATTACAACAAAAGATAAAGCAAGAATCTGAGCAGTTCAGGTTGTGGAAAGCTTCAAGGGAAAAGGAGGTTCTTCAGGTAATTGTTAATTTAATTTTTGAGTCTTGATTCACAGTCTTATGTAATGAAACTTGCATTCATGTTAAGTTGGGATCCTAAATTTTCTAGCTAAATTTTCTAGCTTCCATAAAATTTTCTAGCTTCTTCAGGTAATTGTTAATTTAATTTTTGAGTCTTGATTCACAGTCTTATGTAATGAAACTTGCATTCATGTTAAGTTGGGATCCTAAATTTTCTAGCTTCCCATAAAAATTCAGGACAGAGACCTGTCGTTAGAAGTAGAACTCTCTCTCATCTAATAAGTGTATTCTCTTTTAGTTATTAACGTGCAATGACTTTTTCCATTTGTGTTTGCATGTTTTTTGTCTGTTTTTTTCTTCTAAATGATAATGTTTGTTCATTTTCTTGATTTTTGAAGAAGTTAATATATAGCACAGTATCTAGTATCCAGAGGGTAAACTTCCTTTTTTTGCTGAGAAGTTCATTCGTTTTGTGACTGTCTGTGTCATGCGTTGTCTCAACAGCTTAAGAAGGAGGGAAGAAGAAATGAATATGAGATGCATAAGCTCTTGGCACTGAACCAGAGGCAAAAGATGGTAAAGAAATAGTTGGTTAACCATTCTGCTTTGAAAGTATCATGTGGCTTACCTCAAATGGTATACAGGTGTTGCAGCGGAAAACTGAAGAAGCTGCTATGGCCACTAAACGACTTAAGGAGTTACTAGAGTCTCGAAAAACATCGCGTGATATGGCAGGTTCTGGAAGTACTAGTGCTGCAGGATTCCAGGTATCAGTGCCAAGGGGTTATTTTTGCATTTGTTTTTCATCATAAAAAATGTTTATCTTTTGAAGTTTACCTTTAAATTTCCTTCAGAAGAGAGATTACAAGACCATTCTTTTTGTTCATAGAATATATAATCAAGAACTTTCGGGACATAAATTTCCGGACCCAGTTAATTATCTGTTTTGCCATACAGGCATTGATGCAAGCAATTGAACATGAACTTGAAGTTACTGTCCGGGTGCATGAAGTGCGGTCAGAATATGAGCGCCAGATGCAAGAGTAAGTTCATCAATTCATTAAGGTTGGATGAACTTGTCAGTGTTTCTTATTTAGCACTTGAAAAATTTTAGATTGTGCCTTTCTGTCCAGATTGTATGCATCTACTGTTTTCAGTCTTTTCCATTTAAAGGCATACATTCTTTTGGCAATATCAATGAACTAGACTTCTTCCCTTCATTCCTTCCTTTCTAGAAAAAGTCAATTAGTTTGGGTTGTCATAAAAGATTTGATTGAATAAATGCCACCTTGGTAGTTTTCAAACAAATTCAATGCTGGTCCATGCCTAATCCATTTGAGTCGCCTCAAGATTTCTGATTCTTGCTTGCTCAGGGAAAATCGGACCTTTACAATAGTCAAGTCATTCACCTGTCTTTTTAATCTCCTTTCTTCCTATTCATGCTAGCCTCATCATTTGATGCATCCTTGAAGTCTTTCCTGCAGTGGGAATGTGCAATTAGGTGACAGAATGACTTATGTCTAATATATGTGCATAACAGAGTGCTAAGCTGGTGATAAGGCAGTAGAAGCGATGGAACATCTTTTCATTATTTTATATCATTAGGAGTTGGGTCATTTGAAGTGCCACAAGTGATCAATCAACTTGGCAGTAGAGTTGACATGTTTAGGTCTCTACGAGCTAACATAATGTGAGTGGTTTAGAATGTGAGTGGTTTAGGTCAGGTTCTTATATCTTGTAAAGTTTCATTGGGTATGATTGGGATCTTTACGGCTTAAGACCCATAATACATAAATAATACCCAGACAAATCTCTGACTTTGGTTGGGAGAAGTCAGAGATTAGCCCGTATTCCTTCTGTTCACTGGCAACTAGATGGACAAGATTCTCTTCTTACCAAATCTACCCACTTTACCAATCTACAGATGCCAACCTTAGCTCCTTCTTGTTCAATCATTTACTCTCTCCACTTGGAAACTGTATCAAGTCTTAACGCGCCAAGATGGGTGCAGGTGATGAAGGCTCATTTATAGCCCTATGATCTTTGAATGATTCATGTAGCATATGTCGGATTAGTATATAACGGCCAATTTCATGGTGTAGTATGTTTTATGGCATTGACACCAAGGATGTATTGACATTTCTCACACAGTTTCATATTTCTATTAGCAGTTAATTTTTCAATATTTGTTGTGTAGGGATATCATAGATAGCTGTGCAAAGATTAAATAAATTAAATAAAACAGAGACTGCAGGGCATTTTTTGTTTCCTTTCATAATTTATGTGACATTTTGAATTATAGGAGAGCAAAAATGGCCAATGAGGTCGCTGAGTTGAAGCTGAAAACTTTAAGGTATGTAACTTTTATTGGCAATAAGTTTTGTGAAGTGTATTCTTTCTGCGAAGTGCATTTTATTGTATACTGCTTTTACTCTTATTAACTTAAATACTTCTATATAATTTTCTTTTGTAGTGATTGCCCCCAGAAAATGTCTCCGGGTGCAAGAAATTCCAGGATATTTGCACTTGAAAACATGCTTGCCACTTCATCTAGTACACTTGTCTCCATGGCATCACAGTTATCGGAAGCAGAAGAGCGTGAACGTACCTTTAGTGGTAGGGGCAGATGGAACCAAGTCCGGTCTCTTGCTGATGCAAAAAATATTATGAACTTTTTATTTAACCTTGCATCATCTTCTAGGTAAATGTCTTTAAAATTTACAAGTCTCTTCTTCGCGCTAACTTTCCTGAAACAAATTGTAACTGTTGTTTTGGTTCTGATTTCATGTAGATGCCAGCTAAGGGATAGGGAAGTTGAATGCAGAGAAAAGGACGCTGAAATCAGGGAGTTGAAGGAAAAAGTTGTAAATTTGGTCAGACAGCTAGAGTTGCAAAAGAGCGAATTGAGACAGCTAGAGTCGCAGAACAGTGAACTGATTCAGCAGGAAAAATTGATGGTCAGTACATCTTTTGAATGAATTAGCAGAATATTGATCGAGTAGCTTCTTATTAACTTGCATTTGTTAATGAAGAGAAGAAAAACTAGGTTTTTTTTTTTCAAATCGACACACTTTCTTCACTTCAAGTGTTGAGTTTTATTAATTGTTAAATCTTTTATCAAGGCAAGTGTAATGTTAACTGATGGATATGAAATAGTTATAATGGAGAATGTGTTCGAGCAGCATATTTAGTGATGACTGTACCCATGGGTTACCAAGAGAACAACGGTTTACAAGTGCCTAGTGCATAATATGAATTGTCATGATTTTATCTTCCTTTCATGTCGGGGAGTTGGTGGAAGTGAATATAATTTGTAGTTCTACTTCGATGTGCATGTTTGATAGTCTACACAAAAGTATAGAGGTGAGTGCACCGCATTAATGATGAGCTGTTTTCTGCTCTTGATATGATCTCTACCTTCTCAATTGGGTTTGTAGTAAAACTTGGAAATAAAACCTTTCATTTTCCTGCTTTAAATTGTTTTATTGTTTGAATTGCTTACAGAAATTGGCTTTAGAACACCCCATTGGAAGGACAGACAGCTCTGTCTCTAATGTGCTAAGCAGCATTGATGGGCATGATTATGACCTGAGGCAAAAGGCATGTACCTTGGACTCTTGAATAACTTCACTTTTGGGTGTACTTCTACTAGGGGTTGCTAACATGTACCAGCCCTTTCTGCAGGGGAACCGGAGTTCCTTAATCTACAGTAGTGGATGGAACAAGACTGAGCTAGAAGAAGATATGGATACATCAGATTCAGATTGTTCTTACCAAGACAAATCTGACACTGATTATGGTTTAGTATGCTGTTCGTGCAGTAAAAAATCTTTATGCAAAACAAACAGATGTGAATGCCGGGCTGTAGGTGGTTCTTGTGGAGCATCATGTGGTTGTGACCCTATAAGGTGCAGCAACAAAGAGACTTCTACCAAGAGCCAGTTGCCCTCATTAGATGTTGTAGGTGATGAGGGAAACACATTGGCAACTGATGAAGCTGAGAGTAATCAAACACTGGCTTCCCAAGGCGCAATGTTACTTCAGAATGCCCTTTCTGAAAAGCCCACACAGTCAAAGGATGAGGGTGAAACAAAAAGAAAGCCTCTATCCGACATTGGAAATACCAGGGTGAGCAATCCCCCTAGCTGTCTTTTTTTTTTCCTGGCCAGACCTAGGCTGCAAGCTCTTCTGTTTATACTATGTCACAATTCCTTTAAACAACATACCCTTCTCGGGGGTTGTATAGCCTGTTTGCTGATCTATTCAAATTCCTTCTGCACAAATGATGTGAGTTTTGTAACTTTTACAGGCAAAAGCAAATGTGCCAAAACCCAATCAGCGGAAGAAATGGCGGAAATCTGTTATTCAACTTGTTCCTGCTGCTCCTACGACTCAAGCAAGTAATGCAGATGCCCCGATAAAAACATCTCAATCTGGCAATGCTGATACATCAGTAAAAACAGAAAACAACGTTGGTGAGATTGATACTCCTCCATTAAAATTACCCAGAGCCATGCGTTCTGCATTAACAAACGGGAACACATTAAGAGAAAGAAACTCTGAGACTAATGGTTCAGTTGTTGACCTGACAACACCTCCAGCTCCTAAGAGTCCTCTACGGCAGGCAAAGGCATCGGACGAGAAAGAAAATTGAGGAGCATGATTTCTATTTGTTTGATTCAAATTGTATGTATAGAGGTTGATTACCTGAGGTTTGTCATGGCTGTTCTGCCACTTGATTTTTGTATGGCTAATCTTTTCCTAACCTGAAAAAGAGGTGCCTCAATTGATCATATAGGTCCTGATCTTTGTATTAGGATACTGGAGGCTCTAATCTTTAAGAGCATCTCTGTTGTAATTCTCCAAAAAATTTTCCAAATATTTAAGTGAAATTGATTGTTTTTCACTGCAAAGAAGCTCAAGATTTATTTCATGTGTGCGTTACTTTATGTGCAAGTTAAAAACAAGTTATTGAAAACCAATAGCCGTGGGAAGTTTCGTTAACGACATGCCAAAATTTGTCTTGACTAGTTTGACTTCTCGTAATCTGATAAATGATACAGGGGAGGAAATTACAAGGTAGGAGAATCACACTCTCACCAAATAATGCAAAAATTCCGGTAGCCAACCAACCAGACAACTAAAATTCCTCAATTTCAACTTCTTGCTATCTGATAAAAGATAGCCATGGTGAACTTTGTGAGTTCCAATAGTCGAACAAAATTCTACTTTGGTTGTCAAACACATGCCCCATTTCAAATAAGTCTTATTCAATTTACCACAAAAATATCAACTTCTTGATTGCTCTCAATTACTAGTATTTTGAGTGAAAGTAATCACATGAATACATCTATAAAGAGATTACAAAATTCTGTTGGGGGGAAAGTAGCTAGCAACATAATCCCTCTTCCAGTGAAGCCTCCAAAATGTTACGAGCTGCATGACGAGCCATAGAATTTTCTACTGTGGAGCATTCTCTACGCAATTACCTGTCTCTGCTGATACTAAGCTTATCAATCCAGTAATCAAGCTGACCAGCAACACATTCTGAACCTGTGGAGCCATATGACTTGAATTTCTTTATTGAATTTTCAACCCCCAGATATTCATAGACATCCTTGTCAAATACCGGATTTAGACTGTTCAACTCATCAAGGCTAAGGTCTTGAAGCTCGCAGTTTCTGGAAACACACAAAGCGACAGACCTCCCAACTATGTCGTGAGAAGTTCTGAAAGGTATTCCCTGCAAGAAAATTATTGCAATTTCATCATTATTAATACATATAAGGCTAATTAGAAGGATTTTGTTCTTAAAATAAGTGATCACTTGTACAACAGACTTGGAATGAACCAAGATTCTACCGAGTTACAAGTTTATTGGACAACCCAAAGGTGTGTACTGATTTGTAAAGCTGCGAGGGGAATAAAATGTCAAGGGTACTCTTAGTTGGAAAAGACAGGGTTAGGTTGATGTACAATTTGTAAAGGTTCTGGATCTCTGGGATTCCTAAAGCCAATAATCCATTCATTACGAAAATTTTGCAAAAGTTTAATCTTATGTCATAGGCTGAATGCCGCTTCAGCACAAGAACTATTTCCTTAATATTTCTCATTTGTAGGCATAGTTCTCAGTTTGCAAAGAGTTTTCATATATTTGAGTCTATCTCCTGAATCATAACTACTATAGGTATGTAGAAAGCCAATCTAGTGATAGGTCAAAATAACAAGGGAAGAAGGTATAATTCAAGGACTCTTGGAGAAATCACTTGCCTTTTTCACAAGGTAATCAGCGAGTGTAGTGGCATCAAGATGACCAGCTGGTAGAGCCTTTTGTATTCTCTCTCGGTTAAAGGAAACATTCTGCGCGAACTCTGCTGAGACCTCGAGCATCCCAACTATTGCCTTGACACTGTCGAATACAGGCTCCTTATCTTCCTATTTAATATAAAAAGAGGTAAAATATATAGAGTTAAAATTATGCAGAGACAGAAAATGTTGATGAAGGTGGTGAAGCAGGAAAACATAACAGAACTAATTGAATGGCCGTCTTTACTGTTAAGCAGTTAACGAGAATGTATATGTCTGTGTGTGCAGAGGGAAAACGTGGTATGACAGGAACTCCTAAGAAGGAAGTGAATTAACTGATAAAGAATTTCTTTCAAGAGCATTTAGACTACGGTTGATTTATAGGCCTTCCAGGAAAGACTACTGTTGATTTATAGGCCTTCCAGGAAAGTACTTTACCTGCAAATCCCGATTGTAAGCATGAGGAAGTCCCTTGCACAGCACAAGAAGTGAAACTAAGTCCCCTATGACTCTAGCAGATTTTCCACGAACAAGTTCCATTGGATCTGGATTCTTCTTTTGGGGCATTATACTGCTTCCAGTGGAAACTTTATCACTAGGGGTCAAAAAGCCAAATTCTTCAGATGCCCACAGTACCCATTCTTCACCCAGGCGAGAGAGATGAACAGCGGTGATGGAATTAGCAGAAAGTAACTCCAGCACAAAATCTCGATCTGAAACTGCATCAATGCTATGGCGCATAAACATTGTCACCATGATTGAAAATGTGAAATGTTAATTGCTAGAAAGAAACTAATGCAAATGCAGATTAACCAAACACAGAAAGTGCTAGTACTATGTCAAGTCTACTAAACCAAGTCCAAGAACATAGGGACATACAGGATATCAGAGGATAAAAGCAAATGATTACAACAGAAGCATGAGACAAGACTGTACACTAAGGGTTTCTTCTTCCAAATAATCCTTTTTTATTAAAATGAAACTAATAGAAAAATAGTACTCTTCTTCCCAATAATCTTAAGGAAACACACTAGGTTTTTCCATCACTCAGTTTATTGACGTCAATCAGCTAGAAACTTAAGCTTATCAGGGACAAATTTGGTGGAATAGGTTTCTATCAGCTAGGCTATGCTATGGTTTTGTAATTATCATCATGGTGATTAATACAAAAGTTGGTTAATTACCCAAAAAAAAGGTTTCTATCAGTTATATCTTGATTCCCTAAAAACAAGATCACTCAGTTTATTGACGTCAATCAGCTTGAAACTTAAGCTTATAAGGGCCAAATTTGGTGGCAATAGGTTTCTATCAGCTAGGCTATGCTATGGTTTTGTAATTATCATCATGGTGATTAATACAAAAGTTGGTTAATTACCAAAAAAAAAGGTTTTTATCAGTTATATCTTGATTCCCTAAAAACAAGATGTAGCACAATACACCTTCTCCTCACAAGTCACAACCCTTTCTGAAGAAAAGTAAAGAGAACACAGTACATCTGTAACTATAAGTAGAAGCTCAACAATGGTCACAAGTTCCATTGGTATTAAGCATATAATTAGATGCAATAAATCATACATTAGTACCTATTCCTCATGGGGCCAGTGAATCCCAATGCATCAGAAGTTATAAACCTATCAATGGGAAGACCAGTGCCAGCTAACGCACATGCACCTAGAGGGCAGAAATTCAACCTTGCTCTACAATCTAATAAGCGACCAGCATCACGCTCAAGCTGCAAAAAGTTATCCTTCTGTTGTCAGCAATATGTGTGTTTAATATCTTAAGCTCCACAGCTCAATGAAGCTATTGAAGCAGCACATGGGGATCCAAAGCAAAGAAGAACATGGTCGCTAGATGATAAGAACATAAAGCGAGTGCAGAAATGAGTGACATATACTATCAGTGAAGTGATATTTCTCGCACTTGGCAGTGAAAAGGATATTCTACTTAGGATGAGAAAGTGATGTTCTTTCTGAATATTCAAATAAATAAATAAAAGGAATAAGGTAGAAGGAAGAACGAAAAATGAAAGAGCAAAAAACAATGGTTGAAACAATATGCATCACATAATCAGGAGAAAACCAGATACTTCTTTCACAGAAATTATAGCGTGCAATTATGTTGAGGATCTCATTGTAACAAGCAAGTTACAGGTACACTAGCTAATAGAGCAAAGAATCACTCAACAGAGAAATGTGAGGAAATGCTCCATCTGGAATAGTCATTGCAAAATGTATTCTCTTGAAGGATCTAATACCCCATTAGTAAGCTGATTCAGATGGATAGGTTTTAATTATAGAACTCCGTGGGCTAAAAAGACATTGAATTTCAAGGAAAAGGGATGTAAATGATTGTAGTATTGTCTGAGGCTCCACTTATCACAACAAATAGTTTCTTTTTCCATCTTTTTTGATGCATAAACAAGAGTTTCAAGTGATCTTCTCTTCCTCAGGCTTCCTATAATAATAAATGATGTATTAAGTGTTGATGGGAGGTAGCAGGGACCAGTAGAATAGCCGAGTTGTGAGCGATCTGGCCCAGACACCACCATTATAAAGTCAATGAAGTCAGACAAATTATACTAACCTGTTCAACATATGCTAAGAGAAGGTGTTGCAACAGAACAGGTTGGGCCCTTTGCAGATGAGTGTATCCAGGAACAATAAGACCCTCATTATGGAGAGCTAGTTCAACCAGTGCAATCTGCACATTATATTGCAATAGACACATGAGAATATGAAAAATCATGAGAATATGAACTCATGTTTGCTGACAATATATACAGAAAACAAGTGGCTATTATGTTGAACTTAATAATGTTACAGTTTGACCTCCAAACAATACGAACACAAAACAAAAAAGCAAATGACCTGAAGATTCTTAATGCGTGAAATGATTCCGTCAATAGCATCACGACACCACAAGCGAAAGTCAGTTGCAACTTGATCATTTCTACTGCGGGCAGTGTGAAGCTTTTTGGCAGGTTCACCGACCAAATCAGTAAGCGCTGCTTCAATGTTCATATGCACATCCTCTCTATCCGTCCTCCATACAAATTGACCTGCCTCGATTTGCCCCTCTATCTCTTCAAGACCTTTTAGGATAGTATCTCTGTCACTATCACTCATCAACCCCTGCAACATAAGAGTAAGTTTGCATACCTTCGGAACACCCTTTAGCCCCTGCCCCACTATACAAAGATGTCAAGGACGCAAAAGATAATACAGAAAAACTTAGTACATAGTACTTTAAACAGCTAATGTGTTGGTCGTTGGTAAACAAAGGAAAACCCCAGATTAACTACAAAGTAAACTCCTTGATTATCGAAAAATTAATCAATTTTGACAAAAAAAGATTCAATCTTGGTATTACCCAGAAATGGAAACGTAAGGATTGACCTGTTTTGCGAGCATTGAGGCATGAGCTTTGCTACCCATGATGTCCTGCTTGTACAAAGCCTTATCGAACGAAATGGACTCAGTAAACTTCTCAACTGCATCGGTAACGCTCTCCTCGAAACGGCCACCCCATAACTTGACCTCCTTTGTCGCCGCCGCAGTAGAGGGGGGTGAGTTCATCTGCTGCGCGGCGCAGGTGAGCAATGCTAAGCGAGCAGTGGAGTTGAGGAGAGAGAAGGAGAGGTTTAGGGGTTTAGGAATAAGGGAGTGTTTAGATGAAGAGAAAATGGGGGAGGTTGACAGAGAAGAAGAGGACGTGGTTGAGGAAGAGACTAACAGTGACTCCATCGATTATCTCCGGCGGCGCAATTCAGCAATTGACACCAACAAACAGGCAAACAAACTGAGCCTAAAACAGTAGTCGCACTGTATAAGGAGGTTAATAACTCTCA
>JACEIK010000319.1:289144-309248 GCA_018107945.1 Datura stramonium | reverse complement strand
TATATACAAACACGAAATTGACTGGATATAGCACCAGCCACGTTAGCTATTTTCCATGGGGCCCACTGTCGCTCTGGCACTATTATCTGACCTGGCAAACATATTTTTTTTAAATAAAGATTATCTTCTTAAATTACTAATCACCAATTATATCCAAACAGCACCCCCAATTTTTCAAAAATTCCATATCTAACCTCTCATTGTCTTGTTTCAAGCCAATAGAAAATCAAATCCACCATCTTCACCGTAAACCTCAAAGGAGAGGATAAAATCTCTGCTCACCTCTTGTGTTTTATAGCTGTTTTTAAGTTATTATAGTTGTTGTTTTTAAAATTAATTAATGTATCTGGTTCGGTGGTTGAATTATTGAAAACTGCCTTACAAAATCTCTTGTCCCTCTAATTTTTGATGTTTTTTTCAGATCAAAGAGGAGAAAATAAGAAGTGGGGTTTTAAGTTCTTGGTGTAAATTGTGGGTTATGCACAAGTTTTGGTTTTATTTTTGAGTTTCCAAGGTATATTGTACATTGGCTTAAAGTGTTTCCATTTGTGTTCCCTTTTATGGGGTTTTCTTGTTCTTCTGTGACTGAATCTTTTATCAAAATGTTCCAAGTTTGATGGAGAAGGAAAGTTTTTAGGTTCTTTATTAGACACCCAAGCTGGAAATCTCAAAAAGTTAACTTCTTTGTTGTTGTTGTTATCTGAAATTTGATTAATTTTAAAAAAGATTTTATTTTTTTTGTTTATTTATTTATGAGGAGGTAATTGGAAAGCTGTAATTTTTCTTCTGCGGTTCCGTTGAACTGATTGAATTGGAATTTTTATCTTTTCCTGAAATGTCAGGTTGGGCGAGCTAACTTCAGCTATTTTTCAGGGTCAAATTTGTTCTTTTGACCTATTTTTCCGGGGTTTTTGTTAGCTGTCAATTTTTTTGCCTTTGGTTCAAGTTGAACTTGAACATGCTTTGACTGGGTTTATTGCTAATAAAAATGTGGAAGACAAAAAGGAGAAGAACAGGGGAAGAATTTGAATTATGTTGCATATCTTTTTATATATTAGAAAACGTGTTGATGTCTCACCTACCTGAATAATGACAACATTATAGACCAGATTCAATGGAATGAGATCCCTCTTTCTTTGGGGTTCCCTGGCTTTATCATAATTTGAAATTGAAATTCAAGGGTTCTGGACTCTTGTGTATTATTAATTGCTAAGAATCTATTTTCCATCCCTTTTCTTGATATTGGCTTTAGCATAACATGCCTGTCTTAATGTTTGTTTGCCATCATTTTCTTACCCTGTCTTTCTTGGAACAGGAACAAATCACTCATTTAGTTTTCCATCTTCTTTAAGGTTCCAGAATCTTGATACATTGTCGGACTCTGTGGCCTGTGCCTGCATTTTTGTTGAAAGACCTAGTTTCAGGGTTGGGATAAATTCCTGGATATAGGAAGATATGGCCTTGACATTTACTCCCTTGTCATGGTTGCTTTGGAGTGGAAAGCATCAAGAACCCAAAATTTCCAATGGCTCTTCTTTAAATTCATCACCTGATTCGGTATTGTGGGAATCGGATACTTTGAAGTTTCCTCTTGACTGCAGGAGGAACATGGCTTCCTCATCTAGAAGGGTTAAGCGAAAATGGCAGAGTCGTGAGGAGCGAAAGATTGACAGGGAATATGATATTGTAATTGTGCCATCAGATGGTGGATGTGTTTCGGGGTCCGAGTCTGATGATTCAGATTGGTCAATTGGATGGTTGGAGCCTCATGGCCCTGGATTCCATAGTGATGATGATTTAGATGATAGCTTTGCTGTGCTTGTTCCTTGTTATGCCTGTGGTTGTCCAAATGTGGAAGAAAATGCACAAGATAAGTTTCTGCAAGCCATCAGAAACTTGAAGGATGTATATGATAATGGTAAGAGTCTCTTGCTCTTATGTTCTTGTTATTTGAATATGATTTCTAATATTGTTTGTATCTCTTGGAAGACACGGAAACTTGACCAATGACTTTCAAAGATTATTTAACACATTACTGTTAAAGACCTTATATTATAAAAGACTTCACTTGGCGTAATCACTTATTGCTGGCAAATTAGGCCATTAAGGTATTCTAAGAGAAACATAAGTGTTGATACCCAATTCACATAGGCTCTATTCACCGGAAGGTTCTTTCCCAGTTACATCCGTTATAACTACAGATGATGAGGATATATACCACTTCTCTTCTCTATATTAATCAAGGCCTTACTGGTTCCTCATTCTAAATTTTCGTCCTTTTTTTTTTTTACATAGGTAACATGAGATTAGGCCATTAGGGTTGAGGCATAGTACTAGTAGTAGTTGTAGCAGTTAACGAGAGAGTATGGAAGGCCCAAGTGAGTAGCAAACATCACGAGGCTGGAATTCCCACTTGTGACACTTCGCCACTAGGTTGTTACCTTGAGGACCTCATTGATCAAAGGAGCTATAAATTCCAAAACCTGTATTGATAGAGTATGAATAATGATTTCAATTGCTTCTTGACACCAGTAGCGAATCCAGGATTTTCGCTAAGGGGGTTCGAAAAATAAATAAAGTAGCATTTGAGATTTGAACTTGGAGCCTCAAGGTAAATTTTGAACCCCTAACCACTAAGCCTACCTCTACTCTTGTTTTTAGGCGATTCAAAATCTATATATATACATAAAAAATTAAAAATTACCTTATATATATAGTGTAATTTTTTGCCGAGGGGGTTCGGGTGAACACCCTCGGCCCCCTCTAGATCCGCCCTTGCTTGACACAAAGAGAGGAATGTGGCAATGCTTCTAAAGCAACTAATTTGATGAACGTTTCAGTTGCCTTATTGTGTTTACAAATCTGAGTATTCGATTTAGCTGGAAAGGCTCTTGAAAAGTGAAATGGTTTCACTTTGGCTAGTTTCATTTTGTTTACTTTTTCCAGTTTAGAATTCACGCTTAAAGGAGACTTATAAGCTTGGGCAAAAAGTTGTAATCTTGCTTCAAGCATATAATTAGTTGAATTTAAGTCTCGCTGCTTTGCTTCCTCTACTTAATGTGCTGAAAACTAGTAGTATCAGATCTCCCGCAAATCCACTGCCTTAATTGCCAAAATCTTCCCTGCAGTAAGATGGTGACTTTTGTCGAGATTGTTTATTAAATGGTCATCCTGTTGCCTGTAGGGTTTCGTAATCCACTGAAACAAGGCTGAAGTTCTTTGTCCCTTCCCTTTCCTTTTTTTGAGAGAGGTGGTTATGGTAACTTGTACAAAAAAGAAAAGAGTACTGTGGCCAATCAACATTAAAAATGGAAAATTTCCCTTGTTATTTTCAAGGAGCGTCTCGCTACGTAATAAATTTCTTGCCCTGAACTCTTCTTGCATGTATACTCCATGTTCTATATATTCGGGATCTTGTTCTTGTCCTATATCAGTTGATCAGGTAAGACGAATTTAGCACCATGTCTTTAGTTATTAATTGTTGGTGCCCAGATTTGCATTAAATTTGCTGCTGTTGATCATAAAAGATTTTAACTTTGCTTTTATCAGAGATTCCTAATTTTTTTCTACAACATTGTTCTTTAGCTATTACAGGTACTCTAGTTTGAAAACTTTTCCTTTTAACTTTTTAATTTCTATCTGATTGAACATGAAGTTATCAATAATGCATTGAATTAGATAAAGGGGAAAAAAAATGAGATCTATGAAGAGTAAATTATCTTTAGTTTTCCCTTTTCGTCACAGTTTTTTGCTTTGTACTTTGTATGGTTTAGGCTTCTTGATTTTGGATTTTACTTGCAGAGAATAAGAAGTATATGGAGCACTGGGTCTCATCTCTGAGAAATTACTGAAATCCAGCAGTGCCTATGGTGCTGATCAAGACTCATTTTCTGCTGCTCCTCCTGATTCTTTGTTGCAGTGGATCAAACATGAGCTGTTTAGTTACTCATTACAAGCTTAGATATGAACTCTGTAGAAATATAAGATATCACCCTAAAAAGAAAAAAAAATAATCTGGAAATAATGTATTTGTAGAAAGAGGAGTGGGTTTCAAGGATATTAATGTTTGAGGAGAAGAAACAGCAGAGGATTCAGGTATGATGCTGCTTCCTATCCACTTGATGCATCTCAAAAAAAGACAAAAGAAAAGAAAATACAAAGAAAAAAGAACCTCCCTTTGGTATTTCATGGATATTATGATATCTGATCTCCAGAATTGGCTCTGAAGCTGTGATCTCTACTTGCATGCTTCTTCTTGAACACTGGTGTAAGTTTTCAATGCAAATTGACTAGAAGGAGACGGAAAGAAATCGATGATGGACACACAATTCTTAAGAAGAGGGGGAAAAAAGAGAGGAAAAGGCACTGCTGTGTTTTATGCTTTTATCATTCTTTGATGTAAATATCTGTGAATATGTAAATATGTTCATCTAGTTGTAAATATGGCGTTTGAAGTTTGATGACCTTCATATGTACTGTAAATTGTTGTTAACTTCTGATAGCATCAGTTGCAATAATATGCCTCTGCTGTTTAATGATGATGTTTTTCTTTGCTGCCCCCTCTCCATATCCCTCTGTTGTCCAATGCTTCTGTTGCTGCAGGCTATGCTGTTACTTACTGCGAACCTTATATGCACTGATTGGTTTGAAGGTGTAACATGGAAATGACTTGAAGGAAAATGAAAAGAAACTTTATTTTCAAGCCAATATGTTGAGAAGCTAAATGAACATGGACTTGAGCAAAATTTGTACAAGTAACTTCATATTTTCTCTAACAATGAACACTTTTTGAATAGTTTAATCAAGAGTTGGTAGAAACCAACTTTTGACTTCTTTGTTAAAAAGCTTATAACCACAGTGTCCCGGTGAGTTTACTCGCACTTCGAATAGTTTCATGTGGTACCTGTTGCTTTCCACCATCACAGATACTGTATAACTTTATCCACCAAGACTTCAACAAATGAAAGAAATTCACTAGTTCTCTCTTCCTCTCTCTATTTTGCGTAGTAATTAACAACTACTATATGGTACTTTCTGGAGTCAGGTAAAATGGTTGTTCTTAAAATATGATAATGATGTGATTTTTCTTTCACATAAGTCAGTTTGATTATCTCTGTTGGCTTTCCTTGATGTGCAACAAAACAATCTTTTTAAATATATATGTGATCTTAACTTGTCTGGAATCATGTGTGAGATGATCTTAATCCAAGATTGTATTGATTTTTTGGAGTGATACTTTGATATCCTACATCTATTCCCCATGAGGTTTAGTATCCTTCTCAGCATCTTCTTGTGATAGCCATGTTTACAGACAATCTAAAACTATCTTCTTCTTGCTATTATTAGAGAAATGAAGGAACAAGATGAAACAAAATGTCACCAGCTACTTGCAACTAATACTCAAAAGGGAAGAGAGGAAAAATGAATACAATATTGGTGGGGAAACGTGACTTTCAATTTCACACTTCTAAATAGTAAAAGAAGCTTGCCTTTTGAGCTATAGCAACAGCTTGCTAATGCATGGAAGCAAGGGCCTGACAGTTAATGAAGTGAGTGAAAATAACGAGAGATCAACTAATAAGTAGAAAATGGCAGAACTCGACAAGTAGAAAGAAAAAGAAACAGGAGAAACATTCTATTCTATATCACATTATTACTATATGAGTTCTTTTACCACGGTTTTTTCAACTACTTTAAGTATGATAAGTTATAACTTATAGTATTTTTTTTTTTAATCAATAATTATGTAAATTTTATTTTCCAAAATTAAGAAATAAATATCCCAAGGGATGTAGTTATAAAAAGGAGAAAGTCAAACCATTACACCCCTCACCTCAAAAAGAAGACTAAAAAAAAAAGAAGAAGAAGAAGAGGGAAAGACATGCAAGCCATAATGTTAAACAATCTGGCAGATCCAGGAATTTTTTTATTATTTATTTCTGAATTGCCAATTGGTTAGTTAGTTAATGGGGTTCCTACACTTGTGCTTATTTCTAAAGATCCAACACCTTTCTTTGACCTAGTAATGTTTCCCCATACATTTTTGCTCAACATCATGCACATTCTCCTGATTTTTTTTTTCCTTACAGATTCCTAATAATCATATAGTTTTTTTTTCTTTATTTTCTCTTTCTATGGTGGATCTCATCTCCTGTGCTAGATGGTGAAAAGCAATGTGTTGTTATCACAACTTACGTGCAATGAAGAAAAACAAGTAGTTTCATAGTGAGGGGGAAAATAAAGAAGAAGAGAAGAGAAATGTTGCACAGAGCAGCAAGAAATGCATATTCTTGGTGGTGGGCTAGCCATATTAGAACAAAACAGTCAAAATGGCTGGATCAAAACCTCCAAGGTCAGTTCTTTATTAGTATCTATATCTTGTTATGATGCAATCTTTAAGAGAGGATAACAAACATTTCTTTGAGATTTTCAAACTTGTCAAAATTCATCAACTGGTGCCAACAAACAGGTTACTTTATCAAGAAAATACTAACAGAATGTTGGACTTGTACTAGTGTTTTTTTACTGTATAGGCATCATGCAGATGTTTGTAGTTCCAATGAGGCCTAAAAGAAAGAAAGGAAAATAGAATTGCTATAGCAGCTTCCTAATTGAGGTATTAACAAAGGGTTTAAATTTTATACACTGACGGTGTAAAGAATAGTGTAATTTAACTTGTTATAGTAGATTAGTTTCCGGGATATCACATAATGTTTGGTGTAAATAGTTACCTGTTAATGCATGTTGTGTAGTGTACATCAACAAATATAGAGTTGGACAAGGCCTTGAGTTTGATTTCTCAGTTAAGGTATCATTTAGCTAATACAAATACTTTTAGCTCACTATACTATTTGACTTAAAAGGCATTGGAAGTAGAAAAAAGAATGTATGTCAAAGGATTTTTGTTGGATCACTAAAACAGTATAAATCACAGTTCCTTTCTTCTGTTGTCTTATAAATTCGAAAGTAGAGGGGCGGGCTATTATTTACTGAGTTTCAAACCGTGTGTCATTAGCCCTTGAGGATTTCTCGATTATCAGAAAGAGAATATGAAAGGTTCTCATGCATGGATGATGCTTTACTTAAACAGAAGAGAGATAAATGAAGTGAAAAGAAAGAGCTGACTATTTTGCCTGTTATTTGCAGATATGGAGGAGAAGGTTGAATACGTACTCAAAATCATAGACGAGGATGGGGAATCCTTTGCAAGTCGGGCAGAGATGTATTACAGGAGGAGGCCTGAGCTCTTGAACTTTGTGGAAGATTTTTTCAGGAGTTACAGAGCTTTGGCAGAGAGATTTGATCATTTATCCAAAGATCTTCAGACTGCTAACCGAACCATTGCAACTGTTTACCCTGAGAGAGTTCAATTCGCGATGGAAGATGAAGATGGAGAACAATTTCTTGCAGCATTAGGACCTCCTAAGGAATCAAATGAGCCCTCCAAAAGTTCACCAGCTGCGCCAAAGTTAAGTTTCCCAAAAGTTCCTTCCTTTGCCAAACGGAATGCCAAACCATCAAGGTTAATGTCAAAGAAGGGACTAATAAAATTCAATTTTGATGATGCAACTGCTGCTGCTCGTCCAAGTTCAGGTTTGAAAAAATCGGAGGCACTACAGGAAATCGATAAGCTTCAGAAGGAGATTTTGGCACTTCAGACTGAGAAAGAGTTCATCAAGAGCTCATATGAAAATGGGCTAGCAAAGTACTGGGAAATTGAAGAACGGGTCACTGAGATGCAATCAAAAGTTAGCAGCTTGCAAGATGAGTTTGGCATTGGCACAATGATCGAGGATGATGAAGCTCGGTCATTGATGACAGCCACAGCTCTGAACTCATGCCAAGAGACGTTGGTTCGTTTGCAGGAAAAACAGAAGCAATCAGTGGAAGATGTCATAGCTGAGCATCAAAAGATCTTAGAGGTCCTTGGAAAATTTGAGACTCTGAAAGGGAAGTTTGTCAGTCACCTGCCACATCCACAAGTCCTCTCTGAAGTAAACAAGTCTACCAATCCAGATTCGGAGTTGAAGTTGCTGAACCGACAAGTGGAAACTTCTGAAAGAGAGGAGCATAATCCAGAGAAAGTCCATTCCAAAGTTAAGGAGCTGGAAGCTAATTCTGCCACTTCCATGTCTGATCTGGCAGAGAAGGTTGATGAACTTGTTGATAAAGTCATAAATTTGGAGAGCGCATTCTCTTCCCAGAGTGCTTACATAAACAGATTAAGAGAAGAGACAAATGAACTTCATTCACATCTGACCAAAGCAGAAGAGGAGAAGGGGACTTTGGTTGAAGATTCAGAGAGCATGAGCAAGAGGATAAGACAACTGGAGGAAGAACTTCTCAGAGTTCAGAATCTCAATGAAAGCACCAAACTCAAAGGCAATCACTGCCAACCTCATCTTTCTGAAGCAAGATGTAGTTTTGATGAAAAATTGCACAACAAGAGGCAAGATGAAGACTTCAAAGATACTTTGCCATCCAATAAAGTAATCAGCGTTTCAGGTGTTGACAAGGCAAAGCAGTTTCAAGCGTTACCTGGAGAAAATGTTCTAGGTAGCTCCAAATATATAAGCAGTAAGGAAAATCTGAAGAAAGAAGACTTGCAAGAACAGGAGGGTTGCATGGAAGTTGACCAGAAAAACCTTGTCGAAAGCCACTCGAGCAATAATACTCAAGCTGGGCAGACAGGTGGCACTTTAGAAGCTAACCAGTGTGTTTCAGGTTTCGATAAGGCCAAGCAGTTTCAGGCTCATGAAGCAATCATACCTGGATCAAATGTTCTAGGTATCTCCAAAGGTGTTAGTAGTAAGGAAGGTCTGAAGAAAGAAGTCTTGCAAGAACAGGAGGGTTGTCTCGAAGTTGACCAGCAAAACCTTGTCGAAAGCCACTTCAGCAATGATAGTCGAGATGGAAAGATGGGTGGCGCTTTTGAAGCTAACCAGGGCGTTTCTGGTGTCAAGAAGGCAAAGCAGTTTCAGGTTCATGAAGCAGTCGTTCCTGGAGCAAATGTTCTAGGTATCTCCAAAGGCGTAAGAAGTAAGGAGGATCCGAAGAAAGAAGTCTTGCAAGAACAGGAGGGTTGTCTTGAAGTTGACCAGCAAAACCTTGTCAAAAGCCACTTCAGCAATGACACTAGAGGTGGACGGACGGGTATCACTTTAGAAGCTAACCAGGGATCAGGGTTGACAGACAAAGAGATGATGATGACCACCGCTAGTACAACACATTTGGTGGCATCAGAAGGTGTACATGTGATAGGGAAATTGCAGACAGACTTGATTGCAGATCAAGATCATTCTGGAAATGCTGAATATACGTCTATGGACTCCAACTTAAGTAACAACTATAATAGTTTCCTGTCTGAAGATTCTGCTGGCAATCAGAAAAACTATTATACAGGAACTGAATATGTCAAATCTCCTGGTTGTGATGCAATGATCACAAAACAAATCAGAACTGGAGAGGAATCAAATAAACAAGATATTTTGGATAACCTCATCCCATTTGCAGGTAAAGAAGAAAAGTTTCCAAAAGCCAATCTTCAGAATGACCAAGACAATTTTATCAGAAGTACCGTGGGAGATGCAGCAGATGTTGGGATAGAAAAAGGGTGTGATAAAAGCCACGGGCATGTTACAGATCATGGTTCAGCCACCAGGAAAAATGATGGAAAGATTGAGCTAAGGGGAACAAATGATGGTGCAAACAGAAGTGATTGTCCCGGTTCTGCAGCTGTCAATCAGAAAATGGATACAAGAGGAAGTGAATGCATCAGATCTGCTGGTTATGATGCAATGATCTCAACGGAGACCGGAATGGGAGAGGAAGCAAAGAAAAAAGATAATTGGGATAACCTCATTTCCTTCAAAGGTGAAGCAGAAAAGCTTTCCATATCCAATCTTCAGAATGACCATGACGACTTAACCAAAATTGGTCCTGTGAAGGAAGCAGGAGATGTTAAGATAGAAAAAGGGCTCGACAAAAGTCACCAAGTGCATGTTACAGATCATGGCTCAGCTACCAGGAAAAATGTCGAGCAAAGAGGCGCAAATGATCTTGCAGACAGAAGGGGCGTTTTTCCCAGTTCTGTCGAAGATAAAGAAGAAAAGCTTTACAAAACCAACCATCAAAATCACCTGAATGACTTTTTACGAGAAGCTCCATCAAGCGATTCTCCAGATGTAAATATGGAGAGAGGATTTGATGAAAGTGAAAGCTTTCATACTTCAAATGATGACTTGGCCACAAAGAGGTACGTGCCGAAGGAAGAGCAAGCCAGGACAAAAGAGGCTGCAGGCAAGAGTGATTATTTGCACTTTGTTGAAGGTAAAGAAGAAAAGCTTTACAAAGCACACCACCAGAATCATATAATGGATTGTTCTAAAAATTCTTTGTTGATGGATTCTCCAGAGGTTAAGATGGAAATGAGGTCTCATGAAAGTTATCTGCATGTTTCAGACAATGAATCTGCCATCAGAAGAGATACGAGAATGGAAGAGCAAGCTGGCACAAAAGCTATTGCAGAGAAGAGTGGTCGTTTGCACATTTCCCTGGAATGTAAAGAAGAAAATATTCAGAAATCCAACAATCCAAATTACCAGTATGGTCTCCCTGCAAATGTTCCTATAAGGGATGCTTCCAATATCAAGATGGAGAAGGCATTTCATGAAAGTGAACGCACACATATTTCAGATGATTCCTCAGCTATCAAAGAAGAGAGAACGGAGGAGCTAGCAGGTAAGGCATAGATATTGCATGTATTACTGGTGATTATCTAATTTCTGTCAAATGTAGAGGTTTTTTTTAAAATATTTCTGACTTTACGAACTATACAGTGAAGGATGCTCCAAATGAAAGTCTATCTATGAGTTCATTCTATGATTCAGCTATCTCGAAAGACATCAGAGTCGAACAGCAAGCAAGCAGAACAGAGTTTGCAGACAAGTTTGCTTCTTCTACAAGCAAAGAGGGAAGAAGTTCTTCCAACCAAGAAAGTTATTTCAATGATCTACTGCAGGTTAGTCCATCTGGAGCAACTCTAGATGGCACTTCAGAAAGGGGATCTAACGAAGTTGTTCATATAATTAATCCTCCTCCTCATGATTCAATTTTCCTTGAAGACACGGAGGTACAACTTGAGAAATTGGAATATGATTCTTCCAGTTCACAGAATTATCCTAAAAACATCCAGGTGAAAGGTCAAGGAAACACTCCTCAGAAGTCCACTCCAGAAAAGTCAGACCAAAGTGAAGATATAAGAGCATCCAGTAGCGGCTCAGGGATCTTAATCACTATGAACAACAAAGGTATGGAGAAGGTAGGTGATGATAATCATCTCAATATAGCGGTTGCATCTGCCACAGAAAACTTCCCCAAATTGAATGACAGCAATCAATCAGATGATCTTTCAAGAAAGATAGAATTCAACAATAAAATCAAGTCAGAGGAGAAAAACAATGAATTCTCTCACAAGTTCATTCAAGCAAAAACAGATGGTCACCTTCAACAATCCAGTTGGCATAATCAACTTGAAACACATTCAGAAAAGGTCCAAGTGAAAGATATTACAAGCCCCGTCCCAGATGATGAGCTCGAAGAATGGGGAAGTATTTTAGATAATCTTCCATCTGTCTTATATAAGAGAGATGAGCTACACAAGGATGAGCTCCCAGATAAAGGTACCTCTGCTCTCAAGCTTTAAGAAAATACTCTCTTTGTCAACTTCTAGATTAATTAAGCTAATGGCAGTCGTTGCAGGGAATGGTGAAGATTCAAGGAGGCAAGTGTTCAGGACAGTTCACAATGGGCTCTATATGGAACAAGATGAATCTGGAACAGAGGATGACCAACCAAACTGGAGAGAGCTGTTCCTAAACAGCCTGGATGATGACAGAGAGAAGATACTACTTGAGGAGTACACATCAGTTCTTAGAAATTTCAAGGGTGTGAAGATGAAGCTCAATGATGCGGAAAAGAAAAGGAGAGCGAGCCACTTCCAATATGTTGTGCAGATGAAAATTCTAAAGAATGCTAATGCCTTGAAGGATGCGCAGATTCTATCCTTACAGCATAGATTGAACTTGCTTCAGTCAAAAGACGTTGAAACAACAAACTTCAATGAAATGCCAAAAACCTTGCAAGCTGCTGAGGTTCAATCTCGACATTATGAAGAAAAAACATTGCCAGAGGTCTTGGATAAATCACTTACACATTCCACTGACATGAGACAGGAAGCAATTGCACCAGAAGACACAAGAATCTCGGATATTGGGGAGGATGGCAGAGATATCAAAGTTACTGATGTCGATGAAACACACTCCTTCACCACTGTTGAAGAGAAAGTGCGGATGGACATTGATGATTTGCTGGAGGAAAACATAGAGTTGTGGCTCAGATTTAGCACCTCATTTCATCAACTACATAAGTTTCAGACTTCAGTTCAGGATTTACAAGCTGATATAAGTAAAGTGAAGGAAGAGCGCAAGCAAGATACAGGTCAACCACAGTCGCTACTATCAGGCATCCGCCCAATCTATAGGCATCTAAGAGAGATAAACACTGAGTTGACATTGTGGTTGGACCATAATGCAGTGCTGAAAGATGACTTACAAAACAGGTTATCATCTCTATCTAATATTCTTGATGTGATAACAGGATTGTCAATGTCAAGGTCTAAAGAGAATGATTCAGTGCTGAATGCCTATCAAGCAGCAAAGTTTCAAGGTGAGATTTTAAACATGAAGCAGGAGAACAATAAGCTAGCAGGTGAACTCGAAGTAGGCATTGAATGTATCCGGAAACTCCAAGATGAGATCCAGAGCACACTGTCAAACCTGGACGAAGAACTTGGGCTGAAAAACCAACCAGCAAGGCCTCGATCCAGAATTCCCCTGAGGTCCTTCTTGTTTGGAGTAAAGTTGAAGAAGCAGAGGCCATCCATATTTTCCTGTGTGAATCCAGCATTGCAGAAACAGTACAGTGATTTATAACACCACCAAGATAGATTGCTTTTTAACAGCAGTAGTCAGATAGATGTCTCGTTTTCCCCCTTTTTTCCTTCCCCTTTAGCTCTCTTGTAGTCAATTCTTAATAGTTGAAAATTTATTTGAAGGAGAAAAAGTGTGTTGCCTTTTATTGGGTAGAATAACAGATCTTCTCCTGCTTTAAAGCATTGCCATGTCCCTCCTTTCAACAATTTCTTTTTTTCAGATTCACCAATTTCTGCAAACAACACACGGCTCTTTATCTAAGACCTGGTTTCACATATTGAATAACCGCACTTCAATTAATCTGAATATATAGATTTAGACAAGGTATCATCGTTCTTATCTGCATCGAATTGCGGAAAAATGTTGATGCAGCAGTTTTTCTGATCCAGTCTAGTTCATTGAAACTTTTAGCACAACGTTTTGGAAACACCAAAAATAACCATAACCAAGTGTCTCGGCAACATACTATAACAGACATGCCAAGAACTACTTACTAATAAAAACACCTGGAGATATTCAACCCTCGACAAGGAAACATATGAAAGAATTTTGAATTGTCACCTAACTATAGACAAGACTTTTTACAAAGTTGAGGATGAAATTTAGCACAAAATAGCTGGTACGTATAAGAAATTACATACAGAGCTGGTCCAGCCAGTGAATCTATTTTACTCTTCCCATCCCCAGATCCCCAATGTGCCTCTTCCTCAACTCTATTTGAACACCTTACATGTCACAGGTGCAGGACCTTGAACACCAGTGTTTTCAACTGCCAATTCTATTTTAGTATTCTCATTCTTATTGCTGGGAATCTCTTGACTTGCGATTAGTTCTTCTTCAACCCGAATTTTTGAAGCTTTACTCTCTCCTCCAAGCTCTTTCACTGTGTCACCTAAAACTGAAGTTGGACCTTCAACTTTTTCTGTCAACAGGTTGCCTGAACCAAAAGTTCGATCTTTTTGGACGTGCTGTTGTGATGTATTCGCCAATGAAACAGCTTGAAAAACTTCAGCTTTTTCACTTCTTAAATTAGACCGAACAACAGTTTGATTTTCTTGGATAGTGGCTGCTTTGGATTTTACTTGGAGAACGGTTGCTGGAGAAGATGCAGGGGCACTGGAAACCCCAGGTGAAGCATTTGTTCTGGATGGCGCAGTCACTGGTTTAGGTTGAACTGCAGGTGATGCAGATCTTAGAGCCTGCAACTGCCGAGTTCCAGACTCTGAGGCATTTGAGGGGCCTGCGGGACGGGACACCAGGCCAGTTCGAATGAAATGCACATTACTGGGCAAACCATTAAAGCTACCTGGCGCAGATGATTTGACTGCTGGAGTTCCTCCAGGCATGATATGGACGACTTTTTTAGACTGTGCAGCCCTTTGCGTCGAGGCAGTAGCACTTGAATGGGTAGCAATGCGGGAGCTTGCAGCCATAGCAGCAGCTTTGGCCATTGGATCTGGGTTAATAGCAGGCTTTGGTAATGGATTCTTTGGGATCATAGTTTTTGAAGGTGCCATTGGATCTGGATTAATAGCAGGCTTTGGTAATGGATTCTTTGGGATCATAGTCTTTGAAGGTGCCATTGGATCTGGGTTAATAGCAGGCTTTGGTAATGGATTCTTTGGGATCATAGGTTTTGAAGGTGCCTTTGGATCTGGGTTAATAGCAGGCTTTGGTAATGGATTTTTTGGGATTATAGGTTTTGAAGGTACTAAATCTTGCTGAGGCTTAGATTGTGGACCACCTGATGCAATATCAGCAGCGGCAAAACGTGAAGAGTTACTAGGTCCACCGCCTGAATTTGGCCCAGCTGAAATGATACCACAACCTAGATTAAAATAAAAGCTTGCATGAATGGATGAAACAGCTAGGAAACATATAAATTAGAATCTTGGCATAATGCTGGAAAATAGAATTTGCTACTAAAATTTTGAATTCCTAAATCTCCACTTAGTACAGAACTGTTGTTTCTAAAGGTATTTGGCATGCAGACATTACTAATCGGAATTTGGATTGTCCAATCCTTCTTTTTTTATTTGGAGATAGTAACATAGATTTCCCAATGTTCTTGGAAAGGAAAGTAAACAAACTCAGTAAACTAAGTACAGTGGACACTGTTAGGATCATATTCCATTACATCTGCAAAGACCTAGCCCTTGGTTTTCCATAGCACAACCTACCAGCATATCAAATGATTTTATATTTTAGCTAACATCATTGTTAAAGTTTAAACAATGTACAAACAACCAGCAGATAAGGTCAAACACAACAGACATTCAACTTATCATATGACATACTTACACCTTTAAAAGAATCAATCTAGGCAGTATTGCCTGATTGCTTTTTTTTTCCAACCTATCGCAGCAGTGTGGGAGCAGACATATAGACATTATGGATGACATAGAGTTAAGAGAATTACCATTAGAGTTGATTGGACAAGCTGCTCTTGAATTATCCCCGAAAGCCAAGGACATCGCATGACGAGCAGCAAGCTGAGCCTCCGACAGCTGTGGGACATTTCCGACCATGTTCCCATGTCGCTTTCTAATAGTTGCCCACCTCTGCACAAAGATATAATCATTATCTTTTAACAGTAGATTTACATTGCAGATAATGGTAGAAGATCTTACAACAGACAGAAATATTTTTAGAAGTTCTGTTAACTGCTTCTTAAAATCTAGGTCATGCTAGTTCCACAACTAAGCACTACCAGATCTCATTCATTTTTCAGCATTTGAACCCAACCTGAGAAACCCCATACATATTAATCATACCTGATAATGGTGAACTTCCAAGGTATACATATAACTACTTTTTTCCCTGGGGGGATGGAGGACTTGGGACATGATACAACTAGCAGTATTCAGTTTAATTAAAATGATGAGGGTATGACATGGAGAAACAGTTTCTACACATTACTTCGCCATAATTACTTAGCTCCATTGCCATTTCATTTAAACCACAATAGTCAATAAATCATTCCCGACTATATCTTCTTCACACACTTGAGGAAATTCATTACTACCGAAGAGGAATAGAGTTGAGGACAAAATGTCCTCAAATTAATATAATAGTGCTACATCAATAGAACAAACCTATGGATTAGTGTTCTAAAACTGTAATAGAAGTGTATTGAAAATATCTTACAGTCTCAATCCACATAGATGAGCTCAGAATTATCCCATCCTAAATGTGGTGTACAGCAAAATATAACCACAGCAAAATGAATTTGTTATAGTTAATACATATACCTCCTCCTTTTCATAGGTAACACTACAAATGAAATTGGAAAGCACCTGGTGATTGCAACTAAGATATAAATGAAACTGGAAAGCACCCGGTGAAAGCAACTATGATATAAATAAGTACATTGTATCATAGCTAAGAGCGTACATTGTAATATTGCATCATATCTTGCCATTTTTGCAATAAAACCTAATGGTTGACATTTACAAAATTAGCAGTGTGAGTGTGAGTGGAAGAACGATAAATCCTCAAACAGCAAAACTTTGGATATTGCCAGCCATGATTTGGTTGCTACCACTGTTAAAGATGGGAAAAAGCATACACAGTGGAGACATACTTATCTTCCTTACAAAACATACCATTTGACGAGGCGGAGCCTTTTTACTTAAAACTTTCATTGAAAACAAATTATTTCTGTTTTACTTTTCCTTTTTAAAAAAAAAGGTAATTTAATGGACCTTCCTTGAACATCTCAATGTTAGGACTAGACTCGAGGAATAGCTTGAGTGCTCATAAATTTTGCTTTTCAAAATGCCTGCAATAATGAATAACAGCAAGTGTTCAAACACATATTAATTAGCAGCTGAACTGGACAGAATCTTTTTTGTAATAGGCCCCTTGAGGGGAATATATTGATAAGTCAAAAGGAGGTTGAGAGGGAGGCTGGAGCCTGACCTCTGCATACAAATAAGTCTAAATACAATTGGACGTAAGCAATATACAAGATGGAGATAAAACTCCTGAGCTAGAGCTCGCAAGAATAGTGAGCGTAAAGACATATTAGTAGATGATATAATTATTTGGATGAGATCCATTTAGTAAATTGCAAATGCAAGCAACCCAAAGATTAATGTTCGTTTAACTCCAAGCTGAGGATTTATCTATATAATAAGAGACCAAATGTGTCCTCTATCAAAATTACTTTCACCAAACAAAGCAAATGAGAAAAGAAAAGTTCCCAAGCAATGCAGAAGAGCCCATACTTGTATTGACTCCCGTTAAGGACAAGACTAAAAGAGTTTGCATAACCAGTGTAAGTATGACTGGAGAATATATAGAAAAAAGTTTGAGAATGGTAACATGTTATATATGTAGCACAGAAAAAGTCTGAGCTAGAGCCATCTATATAGATATATAAATTATTGAGCATATACAAAATAAACCTGAGAGAGTTGTGAAGCTGTTCTGTCTCCCTTAAAATCCGCTTTCAATATATTTGCCCAGTTTCCTTCACCACACTTCTGTACTGCAGCAATGAGTTCCATATCCTCGGCTGCAGACCAAGGTTTTCGTCTTCGCCGAGGAGGAAAGTTGGCACTAGCTGGTCCACTGGTGTCCAAACCCTCAGCAGCCGTGATAGAAGGAAGTGGCTGCTTTTGCACTGAAACCGGGACCGTGATTTTTGTCCCATAAGCTGAAATACCATGGAGTGAATTTTCTGCAGCAGTTCTAGATGTTTGGGTATTGGGTATGCTTATAGTCAATGGAGCCTCAACTGTATTTCCATTTGACATATTTGTATCACATGGAGTCCCAGAAGCAATTAAAACCTGTGCAAGCACAAAGCAACAAAAACTTACTGTATGAAAAATGAGACAAGCATATATGTCGTCCTGAAAACCAGTGACCAATTCTACTCACAGGCAGGAGTATGCACTTAAGGGTAGAGGATAGCATTCTAGCAAAATCAAGTAAAAGCGAGTGTAATATTTCTTTTCAGAAGTACTACAATGCTATGGAAGGAAATATCTCAGCTAGTGTCAAAAGTAAATAAAATATCCAATGAAAGGCATGTACAAATTCCTTTTCTCAAACATGCAAAATGAGCTAATCAAAAAGTAGTTATCACCTAAGAGGTGCATTTCCCAAACCTGGGGAATTATATCTAAGGTTCTTAACCTATTTATGTATTTCATCATATATATAAAGGACTAAAATTTGAGACCCCTGATATGTGAATGTAAAGCCATCAGAGTTCATTGACTTAAGAATTTTAGCAGTCATCATTCGAGAAATCCGTTACACCTTCACGGCTTCACCTAGAAGCATATTATGCTGCAGAAATTAAATGCCTATTTATTACAAATTAATGAAGCTGTCCAGCTCTTAGGTTGACCAAAAACCTTAAAATGGAGCCACTTTAACAATTAAGGAAAAATGGTGAAGGAGATCACCATTCTGGGCAGGTCTTGTGCTTACCTTCACATAGGCTGCAGCCTCCGCTGAAGCCTCACTGCTTACATGAGGAAAAGCATCCAATTCACATTCTAGATCACTATCATCATCCTGCCATCCGAAAAAGAAACATGAATAAACAAAATATCAATGCAAGTTCAGGAAACTTAAGGCGGATCATTCATCACAGCGACCAACAGATAATGAATATCGACCACCACATCCGTTACCAACTTAGCAAGACGTAGTACTTGAGAATATATGTCAACTCAATGCCTTTTTAATACAAATCACAGTAAACACTAGATTCAATGCTAAATTATTTTCTGCTGCCACTTATTGAGCAGACATTACTGAATTAGTAAGAAGAGATCCTCTCAGGATCAGATAAATGAAGCTGCTCACAGCCTCACAGATTTATTATCCCAAGCTTAGGAAATATATGCACAAAGTTGCCCCCAATTTATCCAGAAAACCTAATGATTCCTGGAATTTCATTCCCAATTTTTAGAAGGGAAACAGACCATGAAAAAAGAGCATAACTTCCGTGCTACACTAACAGATAGACAAGAAGAACAAGCATTTAACAGTATACAGAATTTAGAAGCCAACACTAGAGAAAAGGGAGAAATACTAAGCAGGCCGAAAATGCTCTTCTCAAATCTCAACCCCTCTCACCATCTTCTCTCAAAATTGAACAACATACAAACTCAAAGAGCACCTTCACATCATAAACTTAAAGGGGCGAAAAGAAACTTACTCCATCAGATAAATTTCACGGTTCAATGACATGTATGAATTTTTCCAAACTTCTCAAATTTTATAGAGAAATCAGCACAATCAGATTGAAAAGATCTAGGGGTACAATGCACTGAGGGGAAAAGGGTAGGGAAAACCCATTTCTGGCCACCAGGGTTGGGGGGTTAGGAAGGTGGAGTTTGCCAAATCAACATCAACAACAACTACGCCTCAATTCCAAGCTAATTGGTATCACCATATAAATCCTAACNCAAGCTAATTGGTATCACCATATAAATCCTAACTATCCATTTTTCTCTATATGGACCTATTTAGGGGTTTACTGAATCAAAAAAGAAAAAAAAAACTGCAGTAATCCGATTAAATGCCCTGTAATTCCTCAAAAGAATATCAATATTTCCAAGTTCGAGCGATCATCATAGAGAAAGTCCTTCCCATAAACATCACACACACACAGTCATAGAAGAAGTAAAGAACATCTTTTGGCAGTTGGGCTTACAAGAGGTTGAGCATCATCATCCAATTTATCAAGCAGTACTTGGCGATAAGCCAAATGGCGCCACAGCATCTGGTACTCTCTGGCATTCGTAATCCCAGTTGTGGTCTTCTTCACCAATTCATTCCAATCGATTTTCGCATCTTTAACTTGTGCCACCTCTTGCAACAGTGTCAACACCGTCATTGATGTATACCTTCAAACCCAATTTTACAAATATGCATATATTCAGCAAACAATACAAACACATGAAACATATATACATGTGCGTGTAGAACAGTAAAAGCAAAACTCGAAGAAGAAGAAAAAAAAAACCCAAGAACCAACATGAAAACAGAAAAAAGAATAAACAATGAGACCTTTGTAAGAGAGTGGACATATCATCTTCACTAACAAAGACCCTTTTCTGCAACCTACGTTGGCATTACATGGCACC
>JACEIK010000319.1:271875-288691 GCA_018107945.1 Datura stramonium | reverse complement strand
ATATTATTTTTTTTTAGTTTTTTAATTTAGTTTAGCAAAAGTAGCACAAAAATAATATATGTACAATGTATCTAAAGTCTTACAAAAGGACAAAATTATCTGATATTATTATTTAACCACACAATTAAAATATTTTCATTTTTTTTTTAATGTATAACATAATTCGCAGAATTCATCGTGAACAAATCTCTTTTATATTTATAAGCTCTATGCAGGAGTTGAGGTCACATTTCTCTCTTAATTTCTTTCTTTTTTGATATTCTTTGTCGTGTTCCTTTTGCTTTCTAATTAACTGCATAACTTGACAGTATGAGTCGCAGTTTGAATTTAGAATTTCAGCCTTATTTTCATATGTTGGGATCATCCCGCTACATATATTTCGAATTATTTATTATAAAAATTATGAGACTAGTTTTGAATAATAAAATTACATTTAATAAATTTCTGAAAATTATAAATATGTTCCTTAATTAGTGATTTCTCACATAAATTGAATCATTTAAAGTAATAAGGTCTAAGACTTATTTAGTAGGCGTTTGGACATGCGACTTCATCTCATGATCTCAAATCATGAGATTATGAGATGAAATCCCAAATTCTAAGAAAATCTTGATTTGAAATTTCAAATCATGATATGAACTTTTTCAAATACAATATTTGATTCACAAGTTTATATTCTGTAAAAAAGAAAAACTCTTTATATATACCAATTATATTTCCCAACCATTTATTTTAGATGTAAACAAAACTTGTTGGTTAGATTATCACTCTTATTAATATTTGCCAACCATGTGGGAGGATTATATTAAAGAATATTACACCACAACTTTCATTATATGAATATACTGTGATAGTATCATAAAGTATACCATGCTAGTATATGGATACACTGTAATTGTATCATGCATGATTAAAGAGTCTATCCTTGAAGGATTGCTCATTCCTCAGTTATACAATTTCATTAAGGATTGAGGAGTCATGTGCTCTACATCTGAAAAATTTGCGAATTCCTCCTATTTATGTTAAAGTTTTTCAAGGTCCGCCTCGTAGGATTCAAGTTGAAAGAGATAAATTGAACAAGTATGGTGTCTTTATGAAAGACTGCTCACTCGCAGTGATAACACGAGATATACTATGATGATATCATGAAGAATTATGAGATGGAGTATTTTCTGTAATTAATTAATAAAGAGATAGCAAGCTATAAATAGTTTGAATAAATTTTCCTAAAAATTAAGATATGTAATTATAACAAAAATGACTTTCACCTATAAGTGACACTACTAAAAATGGATCAAAATCAATGGATTGGGTCAGCTTTTTAAAACAAAACTGACAAACAGTGTATTGTCAATTTGGGGTGGGATCGATTAGAACCGAGGAACAGCCATTTAGTTTGTCAATTTCAATAAATCAAAAATTGATATAGAAGTTCTTTTTTAAAAAAATGACTGATTCAGTTAATTTTTCAGAAATATAAATTAAAAATATAGCTACTTGAAATCAAATCCGGATATTTATTATGACATTAGAAGATTCTACCACTCGACCACAAGTATTCCTTGATGAAATATTTTCATCCTTATTATTTATAATCTTTAATTGCAATTTTACACTTCAAAAACCGACAAAGCCCCTCGATTTTCATTTAAAAAAATAACAAAACATTGAGGAACTATCAATTTTCTTTTTAAAAAATTAAATAAAAATTTATAATTTTCGCGCATTTTGCGAGAAAAAAAAAACGATCCTGTCCGCCAGTTTGAATCTATTTTTCTTCGTGACTCAGTCCGTCAATTTTCCTCCCTCAATTTCTGCACTAGTTTTAGTAGTGTGAGTACATCATACCAAGTATCAGAAAATGACTTCCCTCTAAGTTTGACTATATAAAAAAAAGTATATTATCCAAGCAAAAGCTAATAAGTTAGCTATATAGCTTTAGTAGAAGGAAAACAACTATACAATTGATGTATTTAAGAAGAAAGATTTTAAAGGGATTCATCTTGTCTCTTGACTCTTGCTGCTCATTCCATATTAACACACCAATACATCTTCCAAGAGGAAATTTTGCTGTGTTCCACCAGTTCTCTCATTTCTCCATGCAAAACCAATTATTTTTTGGCCACCCCTACATAAACTAGACCGCATGCAGCCTACAGAAGTACAAAAAGAGCATATAAGATATTTAGAGATTGCAGCTTAACAATACTACCACTACTTTTTTCTCATCTACATCCTAGAAGAGGAATAGGTCGGGAATTTCTTCCGATCTGTCTATGCCTTTGTGGCCAGAGTTGCCGGTATTGTGTTTGTTGGAGGTAATATGTATCCAATGTAATAGTCGAGTTACACACAAGTTGGCTCGAATACCCAAAAAGGAAAAAGGAAGAGATAGGGGAGCCAGCATCACAAAGGATTTAACACTAAGTAAACAAATATCACAACCATACCAAGCATGGCAATACCTAAATCATCCTTACAAAACATTTACCATTTTCTTCTCGATTTTCAGAAATTAAAAACAAGGTCTTGGAATAGCTCCAACATATTTAATCATGATTTATGGATAAGAGTGAAGTTACATTTCCATCTTAAAATCGGCCAGACTGTTTGTTCAGTTAACATCACAGATAAAGGAACAGAAACAGAATAAATGAAAGAGAGAGAGAGAGAGAGAAAACTAGAATATTGATATAAAGTGCTTGAATCTAATAATCCTGCCTGACACTAATTGAAGGTTACATGCTAATTTACTTCTGAAATGACTGTGTATTAGCACTAGTTTGCCTAATATATTGTGCGTTCTTATTAGCTGCATTCTAAGATATAACAGGGTAGACAGGATGATCCATTATCACCAAGTATCAAACTGTGTGCCACTAGTCCGGGGGAATTTCTGCATTATAAAAAAGAAAAAAGATATAACAGTTATCCTTCTGATAACTGAGAAACTGCTGTTATACAAAAGCGCTGGATAAAGCCCCAACCCCCACCCAACCCATCCTTTTCCACTTAAATACCAGACCTGGTTCCTTAGCATGATAAGAACACATATCCTGTGTTGTACTAACTTTGCTCTGAACCTAAATTGCTGGGGCAAATATAACAGTTCAGATCATGACTTGATATTACTGTGTTTAACGAGAGAACTGCCGTCTTCATCAAGAAGTGTATCCCCTAAGTTTTGGATTGAAGCTTCTCTAATACCCCTTTGCATTTGCACAAGGCAGATTAAGTAATCACCTGATTGAAATTTCATATCAAAATGAAAGGACAACTTACCAGGCTTTTCAGTGACTTTTTTTTGGGTGGGTGGCTAATCGGTTACTTTTCTGCATTAGAATATTACCCTTCAAGTAGAGGTGCACAAGAGAAAAAATTGATGACTCTAATGTGAACAATACACCATGCTTAAAGTAAAATATTACACCCCTAATGTTAGGTAAAACTTGCAACTTCTTTTCCACAGTTTAGGATAGTCGCTCCAATTGACCTAATAGTAAAATGCAGATAAAACTTTTCATCTTTTCTAGTTTCTACCGCGCTAACCATCAAAGTTAAACATGCCTCAAGATGTCGTTTGGTAGGGCGTATCAGGTAGGATGCATAAAAATAGTACTGGTACTAAATTTTAGTACAATGTTTGGTTGCAAATTTAAGTCTGGTATAACACCCTATTTGGTACTATTCTTCTACATAGTAAACCAAGGTATTAACAATAAGGGGTACTATTCCTATTCTAATACACCCTACTCATTTAATACAACAAATCAAACAAGATAAAAAATAATGCCAACATAACTAATCCCAGCATTATTACTACACGCTATTCAGTACTACTCTTATACACCCTACGGGATGGTTCAACTTGCAGCTTTGCATTGTTCTTCACTTTTTATCTCTGTGTTATAATGTTTTGATGCTACTTTTAGTTTTTTTATTTTTAATGTATTAAGCTAATGGCTGCAAAATCCTTGGTTTTTCTGACGTCATACAAAGAGAATTTATGCAGTGAAGCAGCCATGTCCATATAGACAAAAAAGAGCTATTAATATGTCCAGTGGAATTCCTTTTGGTTCACAATTACTCTTTTATTCTTGAAATATCTATTTGGTAAAGGCTCGAATTTGGATAGTTTAATTAATCAAGGGCTCATCTCAAAGGCAAGGATATTTCTTTAGGCAACATTTTCACTTAAGAGGACTTCAGTTCATACTTTATCTGGTTCCAACCACTAGTACTGTCACTTAATATGTTTACCCTTCACTGCTATAGAGGGTTATGCCTCTTCTCCACCCAATCCATTCTAAATTTAATCTTACCAGTTAAAAAGAAACTAAAAAAGGCACTGAATAATTTCATATCCGGCCTTTAAACATATATTTTTTTGAGGAAATTGGCTCTAAATTATCCAGTTAACTATTCACCGAATTATGAGTTAGTACTTCTCTCATCCGATATTGTTTAACCATTGAACTTCATCTATAGAGGGAGCAACACAGTAAATGGGGTGTGATCAAGTTGGGGAAATGTAGATATAACTGGACATGGAATTTACCAACTTAAAGTAAAATGCTTAGCATGAACTTTTCAAGTTCAGCTTTTTCCCTAGGAATAAAAGTTTCATCGAAGTCCACAATCAGAAAAACTTCTTTAATAACATTTGCCTCCTCATAAGAAGATGTCACTGAACTTTAACACTATACACATAAGTAGACAGAAGACCAGAGAGAGAGAGAGACTGAGAATTACCAGCTCACAGCTTTTTCTAGGACATGAAAAGGAAATCTCAAAAGACTTAATAGTTCATTATCTCCAGGCATGTTATCAAAGAGATGAAAAGGAAAAAATTGAAAGCAACAGTAGCTGCAGAGCAATATTAGACAAGTTACCTGCCAATGTTTCAAGCCAAGCACTCCATAGGTTCAGCTCTCGTCAGTAGAAACTGTTTTCCCCAAAGCCACCATGTCAGATTATTTTCTTAGCTTAGCTGCGCATCAGAAAATTCTCAACGTCAAATTTGCTGTGCTTGATTAGAACAGAATATAGGTATGTGAATTTATTCCCTTCCTCCTACCTCCCAGACCTAAAATTAAAGAGGAAAAGAATGCTTAAATCCATACACATATTTCACATCAGTTTGAAGTTCTAGCATGTACTCGAGGTTTTATTTCCTTTCCAACCAATGACATGACTGAATTCTTTTTAACTCAATAAATTGTAGAACAGTTGTCATTTATACCCTTGAGGTGCTTGATAATTGCGGGCCAGACCTTCATGTTTCAACTTACAGAAACTTCCCTTAATGTAAGTTTGCAGTTTTAGCAGTGTTCCTTTCATCAAGTCAATTTTGCTCATGCAACGCAGCAACGTATCCAACCTAACAGAAAGATACTACCAGTTTTCTAATTTCTCTACTGAAACTGATGTAATGCTGGAGTTCTTCAAAGGAAACACGAAGCTGAAACATATATGGAGGACCATCCCTGGTTGTGTATTTTGGACTATCTGGAGCGAAAGGAATTTGAGATGTTTTGAAGGCAAAATTATTTCCATCAAGATGTTGAAGTTTGAACCTTTAAGTAACTTGGCTACATGGTGTAGTTTTGTTGAGATGTATGATGAAGGGAAATTGGTAGATTTTATAGACTCACCACAAAATTGAGCTTCATTTTAACATTATGACAGTTACATTATTCAGCAGTGTCTTGGTGCTGGAATCATATGAATAGAATCTTTGCTTGATCAGGAAAAAAAATGTCTACATGAACTAATGTTGATCAGCTGGGACACAATTCAAACACACCTTATTCAAGTAAATATCCATTGAATAATGTGCAAGTATGAAATGCTATTACTTCACATGGGGAACAAGAGAATATACTTCCAAAATATCCATTATTTCTCTTGTTCATAGCACTCAGCCAAATGTAGAGAACACGAGATGGTTTTAGAGTTATTTGTTTATTCAACAGAAAGTCTCAGTATAGTAAACTAGGTGGACATTAAAGTACTTGCCAAGTTCATCCAAATTTATCTTCTCGTGAAGTTACAGCCAGCTGACTACCTGTGCACCAAGTTAAGCAGGCCCACATTCTATGACAGCTATAAAGCTTTCAGATACAGTAACAGGCAGCATGTTATCCTGATTAAAAAGAGGTATCCATCATTTCTGAATTTGCTAAACAGAAATAAGTACCATCTGTAATTCTAGTAGCAAAAGGATCAGACAAGGAAAGTAAAGCCCTCACAGTGAACCCACCACGAAAAGCAACAAAGAGATCCACCAGAAGTAAGTAATCAAGGAATGTAAAGCAATACCTTTAACGATTTCTGACATTTAAATTATCAATGTCATCTTCAAGTTCATGCAGAAGCTTGCTATGGGTAAGACCATCGATAAGGTCCTTATCTTGTAACTCCTTCAACAAGCCAATGGCGTCTTGCATACTTCTTTGCCGGCAGACTTCATCAATTACTGTTCTGAAGGTGATGAAGTCAATTGTTCTTCGGTTTTCATTCATCTCCCACAAAAATTTCACAGCCTCATCAACCTCTCCACCCAGAGCGGAAGAGTTCACTAGCGAGTTGTATGATTTACTACTAGGTATCAATCCTTTGCATTTCATCTTATCATAAATTTCCTTAGCATTCTTTGTTCGTCCTTGTGCACATAACCCATGGATCAGATAATCATATGAAAATGAGTTGGGCTGGCACTGGTAGACCACACCCATTTGGTGAAATATCCTGAGAGCATCATTGACATGAAGGGAAAGCACATACCCTTTTATCAAGGTATTCAAGGAAACTATATCTGGTTCAATCCCATTATCAACCATTTGCTTGAACAGGGACCTTATAGCTTCCATATACATGTGATTTATATATGAATTAGTCCTCCTACTAAGAAGCGCTGCGAAAAGAATATTATAAGTTTTAATTGACGGCCTACAATCCAATTTCCTACTGTTTAACATATGCTTATATATCATCACTGCTCTGGTCAACTTCCTAGCTTCTGTGAAATAATAAATCATCGAATTGAAAAGTTCCTCAGACCCAATAGATGGAATGGCAAGCACTTGATTAACAATATCGTCCATTTCTTTATACATATTCGCTTCACCAAGCCTTTGTATGGTGACATGGTACGTCGAAACATTATGTCTGAACCTGTGCTGTTTCGACGCCCAATTGAACAACTCCAAACACACTAAAGGATCTCTTTGTGAATCCATGACAGACCTGAGTTCTTCAGGGGTAAATCTAGGTGGAAGCTGAGATACAGCATTTTGAAATTGGGATTCATCAAGAACAGGCATTGCCGCAATTCTTGCTCTTCTATTCATCCTTTTCCTCAAAGATCTTGATGGGGGTCCTCTTAGCCATCCAGGTGCACTTGAAGAATAGAAAGTGACAGGCAAGGATGGAGACAGAAACACATGTAGGGGTGGTTTTACAGATACTATGCTGAACTGGGTTTGAACTAAAAGAAGTCTAGAATTTGACCGGCAGTACATTTGAGGCCAAGAACACAAATTTCTAGAACTATACCTAAAAGGGTATACATATGAATGATAATACGAAGAGTTCGAGCAAGTAATTTTATTAAAGCTAGGATCTTTAATACACAAAAGAGTAAATTTTGACCAGGAATAGTGCCTACAAACAAACAGCATACTGAAAGTTATACCAAAGAAGAGGGCGAATAGCAGGAAAATAGATCAAGAAAATGCTTACTATTTGGAATTCCAGTTAAGAGGGATTTGGGTCGATAGATTTGTAGCTTCAGTTCTCTCAGATTCTTGGTGAGTTTTTTCAAATAAACCCCACTCAATCTGGGTTTCAAGTTTTGTTCTTTTTGTAGTTCAAAAATGGCGTCGAGTGAAAGAAATAGTGAGCGGACGAAAAACAAAAAGAAAGGGGAAGTGAAGAATAATTGCGCAGGATATTTTATTCAGAGAAGGTTTATAAATCAATTTGTCCAAAAAAGTTATTTGAATGAAAATGAGTTGGAAAATTAATTTATAATTTAATTCATCTAACTCAAAAAATAACGAGGCAATAAATTTTTTTTATAATTATTTATAAATTGAACTTAAAAAATTAATTATTATTAAACTTTTTNATTATTAAACTTTTTATATGTAAAAATAAAATTTGCTTTAAGAAAAATGATAAGGTCCAGTAATATTCTTTCCCCTTCAACAGGCATCCTTGAAATTCTTCTCGTTTGGTTTTTTAATCAAAAAAATGTTTTCGAGGATGATAACTTTTTTGCAGTAATAAAGTAACTGAAAAATATTATTTCCGTTGGAATTGTCAAAAGTACTATATTTTGCAGTAATAAAGTAAAAGATATAGACTCATAAATTTTTTTTGTAAAGATACTGTTAGGATCAATTTACTCAAATCGGAGTAGAGTGAATGAGATGAAGTTTCACATTCAGTGTCTTTTATAACAAGAAGACGTCACTGAGACTTACGCTATGATGTATGAGATAAAATTTTGATCGATCAAAAACTCATACGTTCACAAGATGAAAATAGCGAAAATGAGAATGTTGAGATAAATGTGTGAATATACTTAAGAGAAATATGATTAAAAACGAAAATATTGATAAGAGAAATAAGACTAAGATGATTGAGATATGTGAAAAGAAAAAGCACGAATACGAGGTGTGAGAATTTACAAAAATAGAAGTAAGATCAAAAAAGTATTGAGAAAGAATTATTAAAGATGACTTTACACATCTCATAATTTGACTGTTATTTATTATTATTTTCTACATTATTTACTTGTGCACTATTGTATTTCCTTTTCAAACCTACTTGGATCCGATAGTCTCTAAATAAAGGTAACTCTGCGTACACCCTCATGTACCACACATATGTTGTACCAAGGTTAAACTACACTAATAGCCTGTGTACAAAACCCTTATCATAGACCACACTAAAGGACGGAGGCTGTGAAAGTATGTTTAAATTCGAAAAGAAAGGAATCAAAAGAATTCTTGCGTTGAAACAAACTGCGAATACGTGAACACTTGAATGAAGAGAGCACAAGAATATTGTGGTATATGAATGTGTTATTAAAAAAGACGAGCAACACACTTATTTGCCAGCCCCATCATTTGTACAACTATTCTTACAAAAGCCTTTTTGGTACAGATTACAACATGATTTGGGATTGTTTTAATTTAACCAACTACATACAAAAGTTTTTGTATCAATACTGAATCTCTTTATAAAAAATTAATCAGAAATTTTTAAGATTTTATATCTGCTCCAATGAAGACAAAACTTATATGTTGCAGTGAACCCAGACCCTTGGCGTCTTTTTTGCTGGAACTCAAAGCAACTAAGAGGACCTTTGCCAAGCTTGCTACAAGTAAAACAATAAATGCACCGAGGCCTTGATGATCACCACACATCCCTGAGATATCTTCCATCCATTTGGAGTTTCTTCACAATAGCCTCTGCTTTGGATGAGTCCGCATTCTCCTGGATTTGATTTAAACGCAATAACCAAATCAGATTTAACCGAAAAAATAAGAATATAAGCTTCTGCCTGTCAGGTCCTCAATAATTTAAATACCAGTACAATCAGATGTCAAATCATCATCCACTATTTTTTATGAGATAAAAAGCCCATACCTGCTCCTGGACTATGGTATGGAGTGTACGATGTACGTCTCTGGCCATCCCTTTTGCATCCCCACATACATATAGATATCCCTTCTCGGAGATTAAACTCCAAACATTGGAGGCCTGCTCATACATCACAAGTTGCATTAGAATCACTTAGCTTTACAACACAGTCAGGCTCATATCTTATATCATCAGCACAATTACCTTTTCCGTCATTTTATGTTGAACATACTCTTTCTGCGGCCCTTCCCTTGAAAATGCAATAATCAACTCTGATATTACACCTTGATCCACAAAACTCTGAAGCTCCTCCTCATAAATAAAGTCCTAAAATCAAAGTAAGGATTATCTACCAGATAGTATCAGTTATCAGGCATCTCAAATATACAAATTCATAATGGATTGATCATAACCTACCATTCTTCGATTCCTGCAACCGAAAAACAACAAAGCAGGACCAAGTTGAGCCCCATCTTCCTTCAATGCTGCTCTTTCCTGAAAAATCCATCAGTCTTATAGCACTTGCACTAGAACAAGTAATATTAATTTTTTAAAATTGTTTTTAAATTTATTTATTTAAAAAAAAAAAAAAAGTAACTGTCGCACCTGCAGGAATCCCCTAAATGGGGCCAAACCAGTCCCAGGCCCCACCATGACAATTGGGATTGAAGGGTCAGCTGGTAATTTGAAATTAGATGGCCTAATGAAAATGGGAGCAGAGCTGCAATTGTGACTTTTTTCCAAAGGAACTGCATTCTGTTTATTTTTGAATGAGCTCAATATGTTAGTACAAAACCTATTTGCTTTTGTATAAAGAGCAAAACTAATAAGAAGTGCAAGGAAACTTAATAAGAACTTGAATACTGACGATGCATGTGTATGATCCTTCTATTACCTTCATCCAAGTCGAACACACTCCTTTATGAATTCGGCCAGTGGGAGTTGGACCATAGACTAGTGCACAGGTTACATGGACTCTAGCAGGTGCAAATCTACAGATGACAAAAAATGGTTCCATCAGTTTAATTCACCAAAGTTGAGGCTAATTATATTGCACTTATGTTTTGCAGATGTGTTAAATTCCATCTGCTACAGTATTGAGATGAGACTACACACCGAGGCGATGATGAGATTGAATAGTAACGAGGCTGTAAACGAGGGGCAACTGCTGCAAAAAATACACCAAGGGGAGGCTTCGCCGAAGGGAACTCAGCCATTACTTCAATAAGGCTTCTTTGACTTGCAACAATCCATTGAGAATACTCATCCTGAATGAAACCAAAGTCAAAGGTGTATTCATATACCGATTTAACCTCTTGGGTTTCTACTTTCTGTCAATGGTGAGTCACTACACAACAATTGAAAGAAGATGAACAGCATAATCAGAACTACTTTACCTTCCCCTGTGGAGATGCCAAGAACTTGAGCTTTTCTGCTTCACTAGGTTCAGCTGCATGGGCAGCCAATGCAACCAAAGTAGACTGAAACACATCATTCAGAATCTCCAGTAAAGTGATGCAACATTAACCCTTAAAATAAGTAAACTGTAATCTCCAATGAAGACGCACCTTCCGCGGAGGATTCAGAAGATCTGCATAACGAGCAAGTGCAGCACGCAGAGTGCAGGGACCAGGAAAAGGTGGGGGCAACGAGCCTCCAAGAGCTGTACCGTCCTCCTTGTCAGTATGAATAGAGAATATTAAGTCTAATGACTGCCCCAGCAATCTCGCAGCTTCCTCAACAGTTTCTTCAGAATTTTCAGCATAAACACCCACATGATCTCCTGTTTCATAGCTGAGAATTGGAAGAAATTGATGCATTACACGACACACCAAAAAAATTGAACTCTAACCATGCAAAAATTGTCACTCACTAACTGAAGACAGAAAATTATATTACAAAAAACGCATAATATATTGAGATAGATCTAATTATTACAGCAAGCCATTAAAGGAGAGGGAGCCACCAGACTACCCCTTAGACCTTTCCCCATTACAATCAAAGCATGTCTTCACATGCAGCAAGAAAGTTCTAATTGCATCTCCTACACAATGCAAAGCATATCAAAGTATGAATATTTTCTACATGTAACATCTTCAGAATGAACATGTTATGATTGTAAGATAGAACATGAGCTTAACTGATCTTTCCTTGTAACACTTGCATCTTCTTGATGCCTTTAAATGAATCTACTTCATCAAAAAAAAAAAGATAGAACACTACAAATAGAATGGAACACGTGACAGAAAGATCATCAACTGCTTCACCTACTTTCGACCTTTCTCTAATATTTTGGCAACACGGTATCATTAACCAGACAGAAGAAATGTACACACTTACAAAATCCCGGTGCCAGATATATCAAACTCCAAGTGTATGCATGAGCGATCAGACTCGGGTGTGTGAAGCTCTCTTTGAACAGCAACATTTACTCTGCAGGTTAAAAAAGGGAGAACTATCTGTGACCAGCCAAAGAGTTGAACCAGAAAATGGATGCTCATTCGAAAACTTACTTGCATGGATGGTGGATGTCATATGTGGTATAACCATTAGCCATGTTTGCATGCTTATCCTCAAGACTAATAGTGGTATCATGGATAACCAAACGATATTCAGGAATTGCAGCTGTATATGGAGTGGCTGCAGAATTTGCATCATCCTCTCCTCTAAGTATTTGATCCAATTCTGGCCACAGTTGTTCTCGCCTAAGTAAACAAACCACAGTAAAAACCAAAACAAACCATTGTCCATTTGTCCCATCATATCATCTCAGAGATGCATAAAGAATTATTCCAAGAACATACACAAATAGAACAAACAAAGGAGTGAATAAATTACCAGGCAGCAAAATCATCTTCAATGCACTGATCATCATCACCAAGGCCAACAGGCACAAGACGTTTTGCACCTATGATGCTGAAGAGTGAGTCCAACTATGGTATAAACTTGTCATTTAAATGGTAACAAATAGCAAGAACGTGAATTGCGCTTTGGCTGATAATAGATTTTTAACAGGAGCCTCTGGGAACAAAATATCTTCGAAAAGTGGCTATAACTGAAAAGTATACTGCACCCAGTGAACCAAAGTCTCTGCTTACCTTCATCCTTCACTTAAGTGTAAGATTGAAGTATATCAGGACTACATAAACCCAAAAGCAAGAAATAAATGGTAGATGCTCCAAGAAACGCCAGAAAAACAAAAATTATATTCAATTACTAATTCCTGGTAGTTGGGAAATTAATAGACTCACAAACAATCACCATTATACAATGCAGTCTAGTTGGGCCAAATGTGGAGGCATAATTTATTTTGCAATATCATCCAACAACTTTCAAGCAGCTCTATATTTAGTATTGGAAGTTGAAACAAGAACAGAGATCATATGCCATAGTGAAAACTGAAAAAACAACGCATACACACCTTGTTCACTCAATTGTTCATCTATCACCTTTCCAATCTGTTCCAAAAGATCTTTGTCAGATAACAAAACATGAATGTGGAAAATACAATAATGATATTCAGCAAATACCTTGTTAAAGTGTTCATATTGGCGATTACCCAAGCCAAAAACACCATAGGTAAGATGCTGCAACCACACACCCCGTTCTTGTCCCTAAATATAAAACACAAATATAAAGTTCCACACAAAGAAAATAAGTTTCTCTGGAAGAAACATACTTAAAGAACAATGATGCTCATAACTCCTTTTTCTACCTCAGTGAACCACTTGTAAAACCTTGCAGCATTATCAGTTGGCTCGCCATCCCCGTAGCTAAAGTATCAGGCGTAAAAATGTAAGCTATGCAAGAACTATATGCTTAAGTTAAAGGAAATAAATACCAAACTTGACATCCATATGAACATATCTCTTACGTTGCCACCATGAAAAATGCAACTGTTTCTTTCTTCAGTTTCTCCTCATATAGATCATCATCGGCAGCATAATCATCCTGGAGTTGAAAGTTGTGTTATTAGGAGAAAAAGACTCAAAGCAAGAAATTCAGGATAAATCAGTCTATGCAACTTACCATGTCCACAACTTTCACAACTGCCTTCTCATATCTTGCTTTTATCTCCTCTGATAAAGCCTGGCAAGAAACATGATACTAAATTATCAATCAAGAACATGCAGATTACCAGTCTTTAGACTAATGTGAGCATGCAGGAAAGATGGGATTTTCGGAAAGCCTCGCTGAAGTGGACACATGACAGTGCCACACGTTAGTTACATAATTTTATGCTGTTTATGCTATGTTGCCATAGTTTTGGAGAGGAAATCACTTGCTGGATCGAACCCAAGGATAAGTTTGATCGGAAGGGTGTTGGATCGAGTGAACACTCAACCGCGTCACACGGCAGTGATGGAGCATACGTCAGGAAGAACGGAAATTGAATTTTATGTTGGATAAGAATTCAAATATGCAAGCAGCAATATGAAACAACCAAGACCACGCAGACAACCAATCTTTAGACTGATGTCAGCATGCAGAAAATATGAGATTTTTGGAAAGCCTAGCTGAATAGCTAGCTATATCCACCATGCAGAAAAGCCAAAGATTTTTGGAAGACCACACTGAGGTAACACTGCCAGTCACCGACATAATTACCTAACTTTATGTTGGCTATACTATGTGCCTTGATTATGCATTGTGCATTAAGGATGAGAATTCAAACTTAAGCAGCAGCAGTTTGCTTATTAATAAACCGTACCTGAATTGAATGCAACAGCATGCATTTTGATGAAACTACCAATATGTACTGGGATAACAAAACTGAAAGCAACGCTAGAATGCAACATTACCGACACTGGCAAGAAGTTCAACTAAAGTATAGATTCTAGAGCATACTCAAGGTTTCCATCCAAAGAGTTCAATTTTTCCCCCACCATTATTACTTTCCCATCATACCCAACTGGTCCCCCACCATTATTACTTTCCCATCATATACTCAAGGTTTCCATCCAAAGAGTTAAATAACAATAAAAGGGGGAAGAAAACCAGAATATTCGATCTACAAGCTCAGTATCCACCAGAATTTCCATAGCCATTATACCGCAATCGGGAAATGGCAGTAAAGACAAAATGCAACAGAAACACCGAGATTACATAAACACGGGTTATCATTCCGGGGATACTCATGTAAAATGAAGACAAAATAGACTTATGAATAAGACAACCCTGGAGAAGAACTTCTAGACTACTCTGCATGAACGGATTGAACCTCGGTCTAGATCTCATGATCTAATTAACTTCACCAAGAAAATTATGAATGTAAATGACTTTCTACATGATCCACTCCCCTCATTCTCAAGTTAAAATACAAGAACCACTATTTATCCAAGTCAACCCTGATGAAGAACTTCTGGACTACTCTGCATGAACGGATTGAACCTCGGTCTAGACACCTCATGATCTAATTAACTTCAATAAGAAAATTATGAATGTGAATGATTTTCTACATGATCCACTCCCCTAACTCTCAAGTTAAAATACAAGAACCACTATACATACAAACATAAAAGAATTAATAGAGTGGCCCAATCAGCAGGTGGATCTAGGATTTGATATCAAATATAGTAACAGTTCTTTTGTTAACAGTGTTGTCCGGACCAACTTTGACTCTCTCCGGTGTTTCACCACATACCTGCTACCAGCACAGAGCGGGTAACTCTGCCCACCGTAGCTTAAAGTGGATCTAGCCCACCACTCATATGTGGTAGTGGATTGAATTTAGTATACTATATATCTTCTAAAATTTTCTAACTATATATACAGAGGTCGAGCGGAAAGCACAATAAAGGAAAAGATCTTTACTTTTCTTCAGAAATAAAGAATATATACCTTGGCAAAACCCTCAGCAGTACCAGTTTGAGTACCGAAAAACACGGTGACCTTAACTTTTCCAGGTTCTAGCTCAGTGTCCTCCTCCGGCTCCACGTGTAAGGACTTTGGGAACACCACAGGCTTCACTTCTTTACTCCGATCACCTGATCTCTTCAAGAAGAACACCACTAACCCAACGATGACCGCGAACGACGTCGTAAGTAGCACCAACACCGTATCGCTCCCCAACGACACTCCCAATGCCGATTCAATTGATCTCACCAACTCCGAACTCGACTCCATAAATCCTATATCTCTCTGATACACACACACACACACACACAAAAGAAAAAAAAAGTAGTCGTATGTAAGAAGATAAGTAGTTGTTGGTTGTTTGGTAGTTGAGATTATGAAACACAAACAACCAAACAAACCAACAAACAAACTAACACGGTGTTAACAGTACGGTTCTGGAGTGGAGGAGGACGACGGCCGCGGATCGGACAAAGGCGGTGGAGCAGACGACGGAGGAGGAGGAAGAAGGAGGTTCCCGGTCTGCTGTAGTGTGGTGGTTTTAATGTGTATGATATTTTGACCAGAAGTTTCCTCGGGCCCAGTTAAGGCTCTGTTTGGATGGGGAAAAAAGGAAATGAAAAAGGAGAAGGCTTTTTTTGATAATAGAGAGAGAGAGAGAAGAAATGAAAACTAGAAATAGTTGTAAATTGTTTGAAGAAAGAAGAAAAACAAAAGTAGTACTAACTTTTATATGTGGGAATTGAGGTTGGGGGTAGTTGACAAATAAGAAGCTAATTAATTATACCTTTTTTTGTAAAGTAATTAATATTTGGATTTTTCACTAATAAAGATTTTCACAAATACAACAACTTTTGGAAATTATATCAATTAAAATAAATAAATAATACTCCCTCCATTTTATTTTAATCGTTAGGTATATTAAAAAGAATTGTTTCAAAATTCAAGAGATAATTGATCATACCTTTTCCAATTCTAAGTCATTCTAAAATATTAAAAGAATTATTATTATGTGGTTCAAAAAAATTAATTGGGTTATATTACTATTAGAGTTCGAAGTTAAAGTCGAATTGTATCAAATTTGCATTAGAGTTGTATTATATTTGCATGCCAAGTTTGTATGAAAATTATGTTTTAAATTTATATATTATTGTACTTGTATTAAATTTGTATTAATATTAAATGAAAGTTGTATTACAGTATTGTTGCAGTTGTATTAGATTTTCAGAAACCATCATGAATTTTATATAAAATTTATATAGTTATAAATATAAAAATTATGACCAAAATTCTAAATCTCAAACGA
>JACEIK010000319.1:224809-250441 GCA_018107945.1 Datura stramonium | reverse complement strand
TCAAATATTTCATATTTCATCAACGTTCTCAAAATTAAAATATTGATATTTCACTTAAAGATACAACTTTTTAGATGATTCGTCTATCAATAATGAATTAAAATATCCACTTGAGAAAAGTTACAACTCTTCTTAAAGTAGAAATCCACATTGACAAGACAAGCTTTCGTACAATCATGTATTTGTAATTTTGGTCTCATGGGAGAAGATGTGCAAGCCAAAAGCCTTAGGAGGCTGGAACCTCATCAATATTCTGGGATCTGACTCACAAACCAGATAAACTCTGGATAAAGTGGATTCACAGCTACTACATCAAGCAACAACAAGCTCACCAAATGGCAGTCCCTAAACAGGCATGTTGGATGATTAGAAGGATCATTGAAGCTAGACACATTGTGAAACATTTGCAATTGCCTTTAAGAGAAGGGAAGGGCCTGATTAGGCAGATTTATGTTCAAAATCATGATCTTGCTCCCAGAGTTCCATGACGCTGCTTACTATATGGGAATGGAGCAAGACCAAAGGCAGTGTTTATAATATGATTACATTTACAAGATAGATTGCTCACAATGGATAGGTTGCAAAAGTGGGGTTTGAATTATCAAACTACCTGTGTTCTGTGCCAAAAGCTACCAGAGAATAGAGATCATCTATTCGAGAAGAAGGCTAGAGATTGGGAAGTCATAGCTAGGGAAGTTGCTTGCACTTGTAACTTTAGGGCATCCACTAAACTACTGGGGATAATACAACAATATTTGTTCTAGACTATGGAGAATATAGTTATTATATATAGAATTTAGTTTTAGAATGAGGGGTAATTTAGTGGATTAATATTTAAAGGGTATTTTCGTAATTTAACTTTCAACTCAGGGACTTCCCACTTATATAATAATATGACATTGTAAATTATATAATTTTAAAAATAATTCTAGTTTATATAACTTTTTACTTATTTGCTAGTATTTATGTAACTTCCCCAAACTTTTAATACTTTGAATATATTTTACTATTTTAAAATATATTTACATGACTATTTAATGTAAACTTTGAATATTTACATGACTTTATCCTTTTATTTTCATACCCCCTAATTAATTATAGAAAATACCTCATCTTGCAATCAAAACCGTGATACAAATGCATGCAGTATATTTATATCTTGTCATAATATCAACTAGGTGGATAGTCTCTCGGGAATAGCACGCGGGGCTCCTCAATGCTTCATGACACCGTCATAGTATATTCATATACCGTATCACGGTATCAGCGAGAATGAACCGATCTTTCGAGAGATACACTCCTTAATCATGCACGGTATTTAGTATATTGTCATGGTATACTTCACAATACCATCACAGTATATTCATATACTGTCATGGTATCTTCGTAATCTGTCATAGCATGCTCGTATATTCTTTCGACATCTTTATATCTTATCACAGTATATTATATCTTGCCATGGTATCTTATGCGTGAAAAACTTCAAACTCATAATTGGGGTATGAATTGTAATATTTTGTGCCGACTAGGTATTACAGGTATTAGTATGAAATGATCCATTTTTTAGTAATTAGTTTAGTTTTTGATCTATTATATTTACTTTATTACAACTCTTTGTATGTCAAATATATAAAAATTATACATTTAATTATGTATAAATCAATATTAACAATGACAATAATATTTTAAGTGTAGTCTACAAAATAGATTTAAAAAAATAAAGTATACGCATACTTTATATATATATGTGTGTGTGTATTGGTTAGTGCTATGTAATAGACGTAAATCGCAAAATTTAAAAATTTCGATATGGTATTAACAAAAAAGGAAAAGGGAAGAAGTGAGAGCGCATTGGGGATGCTAACCATGCAGAAGCCGTTTCCTTTTTGTTTGTTTATAGGGTAAATAGCGGGTCCCTTATTAATCTCATTCGCTTTCAGATTCTGAAAATCACCTCCATAATCAGCCCATGGCTACAACAACCTTTATTATTATTATTATTATTATTATTATTTTCTTATTCCCTCTTTCCTATCCCACTTTTTAATGCTTACCTTCCTCTTCCCCCCTCCTACAACTTGCCTCTTCCTTGGCTTCCTCACTTACCCTTTCACGCACACACACAGAAAAGTAGTAGTAACAATGTTATTCTTTTTTTTTTTTGAGTCTTCTTGATCTCATAAAGGTGCTGTCTTTTTAATCTGCATTGTTGTATTTTGGGGTCATCATGTGATTTTTATACTAAGTGGGTTTTCTCTCTTGTTTTTGATTCGAAGTATGAGGAAACAATAGGGCACTAAATTTCTGCTATGGAGTCTGCGTTATCCAGGTAATAAGGTTTTAATGGGTTTATCGCATTTACTGTGTAGAGCTGATGGGTGATGGGCATGTCCAATGTTTTATTGGTGGTGGGTTTTGTCTGTTTCCTCTGACTATTTTTTAATTTAAAAAGTGGGGCTTGGTATGATCTTGTTTATGTTTTTATTTTCTGCCTTGTTACGTATGACTAGTTCCTTAAAAATTATTGTACTTGACAATGTAAGTTGAACTTGGTCTACACTATGTTTGGATCAGCTTGATTTCTATTACTTGATTCTGCAGAAATAAATTTCCCTTTACATGTTCTGTAACTAGCTAGGTAAACTCCTTTCTGTGTTTGCTTAAAAATGCACTTCTTTTATATCATTTTCTTATTTCTGATGGTAGCTTGAGCATCTTCAGGCTGACTATGGAGCATATAGGTGATATTAGGCTGGGGGCAGTTCCATTATGATGGAGAATAAGGCAACCACAAATAGAAGGATGCAATAATGTTGATAAACCAATGGTTTTTAGTTCAATTAGCAGGTTATACAAGAAACAGAATTAGGAAAAAAGAATGAATGTGAAAGTAAACTGAGGTGTTGATTGATCACGTGACAACATTTCATCCTTATTGAAAGGAGGGTGTTTGTAGAGAACTAGAAGGAACCCAATTATCTTGATCACCTATGAGCTATAAAGATCATCAAATAGGGTAAATTTCTTTTGAATGGTCTTAGCTAGAGTGCATTAGCTATATTGGACTTGTGGACATAGGATATCATATAGCTAACTTTCTCTAAGAAGTTTTCTGGCTTCGCATTGTGGGACTGGGAAGTAGTTTTCCTTTAAATTGTTGATGCCGTACTTGTATAATGCTGCACGCGGGGAAGGGTCCGTGGTGCAGTTTGCTAGCGCGCCGTATCACAACTTCCAAGTAATTTTGAATTCAAAGAGTTTGACCTATCTCCTCAATCAATAGTTTGGATTGAGGTGTAGTTGATTGATATATACACTTGTACAAATATGCACTAGCTAACTCATAAATACACATTCTCATAATTTCTTGTGATTAACGTTGTGCAGAAACAATTTTGACCGTGACAGCAGTTACTTTTACCTGATAAATCTCGAGTTGCTTTGACTACCAAATTCTCTATTGTTGTCATCCCTTTTATATTCTAAATCCGTATAGTTTTGCTTTCCCTGTTCCTTTTTGAGTTAAACGCTTTCACTTCTTTTTCTCTATACTTGGGATATTTCACCAAATCAAGAGGGTAGATACAGGCAAGTTGAATTGTGATACTCAAATGTTGTTAGTGATACCAGAAGTCCTTTTTCAGGTCTCGTTCTCGATCCTTGTAAATTTAGCCAATTGAGTTTGGAGAGAAAAAGGCAATTAGTGCATGAAATTTCTCAATGCCCAGAAGATGCGCCCAAGATATTGAGTTCGTTGACCCGAAAGAACTTCTAGATATTATATGTGCTGAGATGGGCGAAGAGAGAAAGTACTCTGGCTACACAAAATTCAAAATGATAGATCACCTTCTAAAGCTGGTTTCTTGGAAGTCTAACTCAAATACTGGTTCTGCCTTCAAAAGGCAGCGGAAGCAAGAATATCAATGTCAACCTTCCATTCAGAACAATGAAGCTAATTGGGAGATGGATAACAAAACCCAGGTCCTACTCTGTCATAATCTGGCATGTAGAGCTACTCTTGAAATAGTATTTTCTGCAAAAGATGTTCTTGCTGCATTTGTCATCAGTATGATGATAATAAAGACTAACCTGTGGTTAACCTGTGATTCTGATTCTCAAGATGAACTTAAGTCATGTGGATTGTCATGCCATCTAAAATGTGCACTTGAGCATGAACAATCAGGCATATTGAAGAATTGCGTCAATCCAAAATTGGATGGAGATTTCTATTGTGTTTCTTGTGGAAAGGTTAATGGGCTGATGAGGTATTTAACTCTTTCTTTAACCTGTGACATTTATTGTGCTTAACAAAAGGTAGACATAGATATAATAATATGGATTATCGTGGTGCGGTAATTTGTTTTTCTTTACCATGCTTTGCTCCAATGGTGATTTTCTTGCAAGTATTGATCTCTCATCTGCATGCTCTTTTCCTTTTGGAAATATGTGCCCAAGTGTGACTTAAGGAAGTAATGGACCTTATATAACATCCTTATTAACACAGAGAAGATATATTAAAAAGCTATAGAATGGTCTGTAATTTCTGCTTTAGGTGGCTATAATTTTTGCCCCAAGATAGTTATACACAAAGTGCCTTGTTGTATAGAAGAATGGGCTGACTTTGTTAGAGAATCATGTATTTTTGTAGATTCTCTACTTTTGGTGTTACTCTTGTAAATGATCATAGTTTGACCTATGTTTATGAATGAAAATACCTTTACCTGATTTTAAAAAAAAAAGTATTCCAGACCCCCAAAAAATCTTAAACTGATAGGGAATGTTTCTGTGGATCAGCAGAGAAAAATGTGTTTTTTTAGTTCTTTGCTTTGCTTTCAGTGAGTATCTTTTAAGTAATCCAGACAAATTCAATGGTAATTATCACAAAAAGAATTAAACTAACCTGATCTAAGTTGCTTTAGAACCTTGAGAAAACAATTGATGACAGCAAAGGAGGCTAGAAGAGTTGATGTGCTGTGTTTAAGAATCTCTCTAAGCCACAAAATCCTGGAGAAAACTGAGAAATACAAAGGACTGCTGAAAGTTGTTGAATTGGCTGTTGAGATGCTGAAGAATGAAGTAGGGCCTCTCGCACAGGCATCAGAGAAGATGGATCGCAGGATAGTGAACAGGCTTTCTTGCGGTACCGCAGTTCAGAAGCTGTGTGGCTCTGCAGTGGAAGATTTTGATTGCATGTTTCAGAACCAATACTCTAATCATATGAAAAAGGAAGAGACTCTGACACGTGAGTTATCTTAGTCAATTTATTATTGAATATCTGCATTTCCAATAATTCTATTTACTGTCTTCTAGAAATGCATAGACCTGGAAGGAACAGTATGATATTCCCATGTTTGACAAGGAATTGTCATATTTATCACTACTGTGGTTTCTTATTTGTTCAAGTTCTTTAAACTTTTAACTGTTATTTTGTGGGATATATTAATTATAAGTACTATCAAATAATGCTGAAACTTTTCAAGGAGTTTCAACCACACAACTACACAGTTTTTTATGTTCACTACAATCTGGAGGCAGGCCTAACTGATATATAACCATGGTCTTCTTAACCTTTTCGTTCTGCCTATATTACTTATTCTGCATTTAACTAGATCTATGCATAACTAATTCCATCTTTTGCTTTAATTGAACACTCTGACAGCTTGCCGGATATATTTCGAGGAGCACTCTCCATCTAAAGTGACGATTCTCTTTGAATATGATGATCATATTTTGAAAAAAGAACTTATAGGCTAAATTGTGGTATGAAAATCCACAGCCAACAGATATCCAGATGAGGCAACTTTTATTGCACTAAGCCCTGTGAAGAGATTTAAGCTGGATGGTCTTGATCATTCGAGCACAATACTTCTGCAAGGTTTCTTTCTTCAGCAAGGCAGCGACTTTGGGGGTTCAGGAAGTGAAATGGGTAACACCTGCTGTACAGACAAGCTACAAGTCAAGTTCAGATGAAATACAAAGGGAGAAAGATAATGCTACTATAGATAGTACACTCGAGTCAATGAGTTCTACTTACAACAAACTAACAACTTACGGTCCAAAACCATGCTCCCTGAATGACATTGAAAGCAAAGCTAATGCATTTCCTATATCTCCTCTTTCCAAGATGCCCATTCCTTTAGCTAGTCCACTTTCAAGCGCACCTGACACACCTTGCCAAACTGATGGGTCAAAGGAAGTACACTTGAGTGGCATAGGGCAAGTGAAGGAAGAGTGATTACGAAGCTCTGTAGGGATTATCAGAAAGTTGGAACATGAAGGGCTCATAGAAACAGATTTCAGAGTGAAGTTTTTGACTTGGTTCAGCTTGAAAGCCACAACACAAGAGAGAAAGGTAGTTAGAGTCTTCGTAGACACCTTCATCGATGACCATTCCAAGTTTGGCGGGGCAACTCATGGGTCATGGATGAGATATGCGGGGAGCAGAAAGTCAATGTACATGCGCTGCAGTAGATTCTGGCATTAAACAAACATCTACTTTCCCCAAATTAACTGGGGAATACAAAGCATGGCGTTGAAAATTTAAGCAGTTGATCCTACTAACCAATCTTTGACAACTTATGCTCTGAAAATTGTTCTTGTGAGACATATCTGCAGATGTAATCTCTAGAGATAAAAGAGAGTTGAATCTGTTTTGTGCATGAAGTTCATTCTTGAAAAGTAAAAAATCCCATTTTAACTGATCAGGCTTTGATGTTATTGAAGGATAACATTTTCAGAAAGATGGGGAACCTTCTTTATGATCCAATGTTTGTGGATACAAGTAACTTTCAGGGAAGAAATGTTATCACTTCATCAGAAGGAAAAAAAAAGAATCAGTGGAGAAATATTGACAACCTATCCCATTATGGGTACCGAAGTTAGCAGCACTTATATATTATATCAATGAGTTCTGAGGAATAATTGATAGATAAAAGAGGTTTGATCCGAATATAACATGCTAAAGAAGACAGAAAAATTGTGTGTTTGGTAAAGCAGAATATAGGAAAATGTTTTCCATGTAAAAACATCTTTTTCTGGTGTTTGGTTATCAGATTTGCTGTCATATGAAACGCAACAGGAACCCACTTAAATTTGACTGGGGCTTATATAATTTCATTTAAGGCATTGGTTTTATGGCCCTTTACAAATATAATATTAGTTACATGGTGCTTTCACAAGAGGTGATGACTATTTGTATCACTTTACTGCCCAACATCCATGTAACAAAATATGTAAACATTGCAGTAGGTTAGGGTGTTAAGTAGGTGATGATTTCACAATTCCAAATACAAATCAGACCTGGGTGCATAAAATCTGTTTCACACTCCCAAGGATATCAAGAACTAGTCAATATTGACATGGATTGGAACTTATACAGCGTCGATGATAACTTAAAATGAGCAGGAAACTATACAGATTTGGTATTAGACTACAGCTCAACTTTACTAGTTGCAGAAACTACAGGAGCACAGGACATAAAAATAACTAAAAATTCCAAGCATCAAAAGCTTTATGTGCCAGATTCATTATTCACAGCGTCTTCGCCAGCTGCTTCATTGAATGCGGCAGCCAGGTATTCTGCAAGGCTTTGCTGGAGAGTGGATTTTGTTGGAGTTTCTCCAAGTTTAACCTTTTTGTGCTAACGGGTTTTGGAAGCCAGGATTTCAGAAAGTCACGTGTATCGCCACGTGGCTTCCAAATAACTGGCTTCAATACTTTCCACGGTTCTTCCACCATTGACTTGTGATAGTAAAATTTGACTCGACCCCCGCCTCCTCTTGAACCTCGGTAAGGCGTGCCTCTGGATCCTGAACCTTGGTAGGGGCTACCTTGTCCATTTTGGCTACCAACTCCACCTCCTTGAGGAGAGCCATGGCTGGAAATGTCACCAATTTGCAGTGAATTAGGCGGAGTAGTTGTTGGGTATTGCTTAGAAGAGCTATCCAAAGTGTTAGAGGAGTTCCCTGGTGGTGTGAAAAAGGGACCAGTTTCCCTACAGTTCAAGAGGAATGGCATTGACTCCTCGTGGCCGGTACGTTCTTTGACTTAGAGTTATAGTTTCCTTGAGCATGACAAGCAGGAGAACCAGCTTTCATAGGTCCTGGAAAAAATTTGAGTAAACAAGGGATCTAGATTTATACTACAAAAATGCAAAGAAAATAGCAAAGTGATTATTCCACATCATAGTATTTGTTGAACAAAACGAAGTACATCAAAAACTGCCATTAGAACAACATTCCAAACCAGACCTATTATATAACCTTCTGTCTAAGAGGATGCCTCAAAATCATCATTTTCAGATTCATATCCCTCACTTTTCATGCCCCTAATGGATGCTGCGTCATTTGCAAAGTTATGCAGATCGCAGAATAATTTATTCTCCAATATGCATCAGCAATCATTTCGGACAAACCGACCTCTTTCCAGGAGAGAGGTTGAAGGAACCCACTCAAATTCTAGAAAGAGAATACATTTCATATGTACTAAAAAGTGCTATAGTTAGTTTTTTTGCATAAAGCTTCTCACTAAATTCATCTATCAGGCAAGGGCTCAAAATTTTAACTGATAGGACAAACTTAAAATGACAGCATAGCTGAAATTGGTCTCATCTAGAACTATTTTCTTAAAATACCCTCAATTTTGTACAAACTGAGCCATATATCCTACATAAGTGAGAGCAAAGCTATGAGAACATGGTCAAGACCTTTGGTAGCATCAGTAGCAACCAACTTTTGTTTTGCCACATGCTATCCTGATCAATATTCACAAAACAGCTAGATATATTGATCTCCCTTCCCTATGTTGACAAGAATATGTTGCTAAGTGAGTTTAACCCTTTCTTTTTCGTTATTTATGTTTGTTGAGTAAAATGATTAAGTTGCTAGTGAACTAACTTTCTTTCTCATTTTTTGAAGTTATAATGAAATCTTGTTCTTTTAGGGGGGTGGGGTTGAAGGGTTGGGAAGTTGTTGAAGCAAAGAACTCACACCTTCTTATCCTCTACTTATATAACTCAATTACATCAATCCTGAACTCTGTCCATCAATTATTCTTGCCCTTAGTTTTTCAGTCAGCACAATCTCCAGCACTAGGTTCAAGCTACATCATACCACTTCATCCCTTTCACTCTTCAACGTAATCTCTACATTCATAGCTTGAAAAAGTAAAGAGGTCCTTTATCAAGAACAAACAAAGTAAAAGAAGGTTTTAAGACTCTTCTTAGACTTCCTTTCTTGAGAGTAGAATCTTGAACCTTATTTGTGCAATCTAGACTTACCATTATCCAATATATCCCAGACTAATTGTAAATGTCCCAATTTAAAATGCTAAGCTTCTGGATGTTAGGGAACAATATCCAGACGGTGTTTACCAAGTACATGTACTTTTAGAAAATGACTATCAAATTGTAAAGGAGAAGGATTTGGGAATCCTAAATCCAGGTATTCAAATTGACATTTCACCTTTAATGGATTTATTGTAATTTGTATCTAATCCAACACAACTAAAGAAGAAAGTGATTTTCAATAACCTTTTTTTAGTGATTACTTTTTCACAAGTCTTAAAATTCTCCTTAACTAGAAAATATATTTCAGTGAGGTTAAGATAGCATTACTCATCCAACTTTATCGGCAACATTCTGTTTCTTGCAATAGTAAAAGATAAACATAACTGAAAATTATATAAAAGAAACATACTATATCAACTCAATATTTGACCTACTTACTATTTGACTCCGTCCAGGAGACTATCATGATTTTTAAAGTCGACGGATTTTCCTCTTACTATAAATTTCATTTTTTGCGGTATTGACATGTAGAACGGGACTCTATCTTTATTCTCATCCAATTAATTAGTTCTTCAAAAGATCTACCAGACTATGGAGTGAATTATTTGAACAATGGATATTTGATTCTTTCTTCAATGTAGAATCGATTCACACCAATTCTTCTGTAAAAATACAGATTCAAACCTTTTTCTTTAAATGAGGAAAAACTTTTTTGGCGATATGTAAAGGAATTAAATAGTTAAAGGCTAGAAGCTTCCGAAATCTATAATGACATACAAGACTATCGCTTTATATTGTTTTGAATTTGATGTAGCATCTTACATTAAAAATTTAAACTATGTTTAACATATCTCCAGGAACTCCAGTGTAACAATTCATACAAATTTTCTTCTTTTATCCTTGGAGGTCAACCTTGGTTTGCATTTGGAATAGAGGAGTAATGGCTAGAACAGTAGTAGCGAGTCAAATAGATAGATTAATAAGCCATACTCAGGTTTGCCTACAATTGCTGCAGCATAGCATCTAAATTGGCATCTCAGCTATCATCACGAACCAAAAAAAATATGGGTTTTGATACCTGCTGCATTTTCTAAAAGGTTCTTTCATAGTCAAACATGTTTGTCTACTTTTTGGAAAATCCAAGTGTTTTTTTCTTCCAAAAATGATACCCAACCTTTTGACACGTCACTTCACTCTCTTTAGTTCCAACTGAACAAGAAAACCAAATCAGATGAAGACTCAACCTTGCCAATTGAACCTAATTATGGTCAGTTTGGGATCTTGAAAAGGCATTACATTTTACAGTTACAAACTAGTAACTTAACTCAAAGATGTGGATTCTCTCTATGGCTTTAAGAATAACCTTCCAAAAAACTTCCGCCTCAATTCCGAACTAGTTGGGGTCAACATAGGTATCCTCACATCCATTCTGCTCCATCCGCCCCGTTTCATTCCAATACTTTCTTTGAATGGCTCTCATTAAATCTAATTTAAGTTCAGCAAGATAAATAGCACCTAAATCACCTTGTACTTAGAAAAGAAACACAACAATCCACAAAGTAATAGCAATAACAACAAGCATCCATGAATAAATTTTGCAGAATTGCAGCCATATAAAGGAAAAAAAGGGAAAACATAAACTTCAGAAAGAGCATCTTAATTACTTGGGCGTGTTTTCACGATTGTGAAACGAGGACTGACGATGTTCTTTTTGTTGTTGGCAGAAAGCTGCCATCAGTATGTGTTCAATCTAGGCCTTGTCCATCCTTCCCAGAGGAAGCTGAAGGAGTTTCAATCAATGGATTGGTAAGGCCATGATCAAGGGGTACCCCTATAGAATTTTGTTCTTCATTGTTATCTCCAGCCTCTGCAGCTTCCTCTCGAATTGCTTTCAGCCTCTCCTTTCTCTTTTCCGATTCCTCCATTCTTTATATCTGAGTTCTCATCAAGAATCCAATCCAAACTACCCCTTAACAAAAATTTCCCAAAAAAGATACAATTGTTAGCCAATTTGGGCTAGTGGGTGTGTAAATATGCACATCTATATGTGTACCCATACAAAAAAGATTCAATCCAAACTATCCCTTAACAAAAAGATTCAAAAGAAATTCCAAAAAAGATACAAATTTAGGACAAATAGGGCTAGTGGGTGTGTGGATATGCACATGTATATGTAAATCCACATAAAAAGATCCAACTTTGAAGCAAATAAGGCCAGTGGGTGTATGTACATGCACATAATGATGTAAATCCAGAAGTGTATATGGTGGGTTTTGGTCTGCTTGTATGCACTTAATTTTTGTTTTAACTGTTATCAAAAATTAATATTTTTAATCTCTATTAAAATATTTGTTAACTCTATTGGTTAGATTTGATAGAGTTAATGAAGAAAAAATTTGCGAGAGTTCATATTTAAAAGTAATACTATTGAAAAATGCAAATACTTCAAAATAAAATAGATCAACGAATACCATTTATAGAGAGCAAAATAGAAGAAACCTCCGTGGATTTGATAATATTGAAAAATAGTGCCTTTTGAAATATAAAAATCAATGGACTTGTTGAAATAGAGGAGTTGGCTGAACAGCTGCGAGCCGCTAATTTCATGGAGAACGACGGGAGAGGCTAGGCAGAGGCTAGAACAATCATCGATAAGAGGTTTTCCACAAACTTTGTGACAAATGAGAGCACAACACCCTCTACACTCGATTGGCTAATCAAAGTAAAAGCGGCGAACTAACTTTTGAATGATTAATACGTAGAGCGGGTCGAGTTCTTGAGATCAAACATCGGAACCACCTTTAAAGTTACTCGGTCTGGTTTCCCAAATCAGCGTTCATTCTTTTCTTGCTACAAGCGGAGCACGCGATTCGTCGACGGAGTGCTTTTGGTTTGTCATGAGTTGGCACGGTAGCGGAACGGTTATTATGATGGTTGTGTCTGACATGGCAAACTAGATAAAATATAAATTTAAAAAAAATAGTTTTCTCATATTTTTTATGAAAATAATCAACAAAAATTCATTAATTTTTTATTAAAAAATAAATTAAAAATTCTTGTCTTTTTGATAATATCCATAGTTTTTATTTATTTTTAGTAGTAATGAATTTTTACTTACCTTATGTAATTTTTTAAGGTATAATTTTTACTTTACAATTTTTGTTCAGTGTGTTGAATATTTAGGATTTGATGAGATTTTCTTGATGTTTAAATTTTTTTTTCTAGAGTTTCATCAAATGTAAATGAATAATTTTATCGGAGATTATAAATATTTAACTTTTAATTTTAATTAAATTACATGTTTTTTTTGTTTTTTTAAAATCAAATTGTCCTTTTAAATTTATTTTTAAACATAAAAAAAACTATTTTTAAAACAAATTTAAAAAGTACGAAAATAGTTAAGTAAATTTTGGAGTAGAAGAGGAGAACATGTTCCATTCAAGAATCCAAAGGGTTTATGTTTGCTGTCACTTAATTTCCAGTTTTACCCTTCAAGATAAGGAGAAATAACAACTCTATCACTGTTCCTTTGAGTTAGCTGAAAAGAAGTTTGATGGGTATTTATGGAATTTAATCAGAGAATAAATGCCAATTCTTTCTTTCCTTATATAAAAATCGGTTTCTCTAGATTCTGTCTTCTTTGAGCTTTGGGTATACCGGCGGCGATATTAAAATGGCGAACAACGAGAGCTTCCAAGGTTTTTTTTTTCCCTTATTCTTAAATTGAATTTAGTGCTTGATATGCTAATCTAGAAAGAAAAACCTCAAGACTCTTTTTTAAAATTATTATTATTTATTTATTTTAGTTTTATGTTGGAGAGTTTTGTCAAATTGTAGTTGCTGATGAAAATTTTGTTAGAAAAGAGCAAAGGAGGAAAAAAGATGAAATCTTTGTTGTGGGAAGAAAATCCTAAGTTGTTAAGTTCCTAAAAAGAAGATAATTTTGGCTAATTAATTAGGGTTTAATGGGTAGTTGACAGCGGTGGATCCAGGATTTTGAGCAAGGGGTTCATCATTTTAAAGAAGTGAATAGTAAAATATTTCATTTAATGGGTTTATTACTTTTTTTTTTAATCTAAATATAGTTTCAAACAGGTTCATAAATAAGAAACTGAATCTAAATGTAAGTTTTACCATCGTTAAAAATCAAATTAATAATATGTTAAATAAAATCAATACAACAGTATGTTATTTTGAAGTAATCTTTTTTTCAAAGAAATTAAATGCTAGTGCAAATAACATTTAAACAGGAAAAGCCAAAGAAAATAGAAAAAACATAATCTAATTTAGAAAAATGAACTAAAAGATGATTCTAAAAAAATGTAATAAGTAAAAAAAATTTAATTATTAAAAGTATAAGAATAATATACTAGTGAAGAGGGGTTGGAAGAAAAAATTCAATCCTTTGGCCATTTTTTGAATTGGAAACATAACTTTGAGCGCAAAACACCTCGAAATAAAAAGTTTGCTGCGAGCAAGAATCGAACTTGTGACCTTAAGGGATTTATGAACCACCTCAACCACTTAGCTAGACTATTGAGTTATGTCGAGGGGGTTCAAATGCTAATATATACCAGAAAATAAAAGTTCTGACCTTATATACAGATTCGACTTGTATCATGGATACAGCTAGAATTCAACCATTATGGCAAGGAAAAGTTTGTTTGAGAGGGAGAAGAAGAGGCAAAAAAATTGGAACAGAAATATCAAACCCGATTCGTCGATCCTCCAAAAAAAAGAAATAAGCAAGGTTCCGTTGTTGAGTGATAAATGGAAAATTTATGGAAAGTTACAATCTCTACCACGAATAGTGCACCTACGCCTTCATCGAGCGTTTGTTTTGACCTTATATACACAGTGTAATTTTCCAACGAAGGAGGTTCAGATGAACACCTCCCACCCCGGCTACGCCTGGTAGTTGAGGTATATTGTGATTTGGTGTTTAGTTGCTTCTTTAGCCATGATAAATTTAGCAGTTTTGAGCTGATTTGTAGTTTATAAAGCTTTTATACCTAATTCAGAATAACAAAAAGGTTTGTAGAGATTTTAGTCTTTTGGAAGTGCTTAGGTATATGGCTACCATATGGATGTTTAGATATCATTTTCCACTGGTTATGGGCATTTTTTCCCCCCTTTTTTAAAAATTTCGGTAAAAACCTTTTTGTATTTCCTGTTAAACTTATATTCCTTCCTTTTCCCCTTTCTGTCCTTGGAGATATGACGATGCTATTATATTGGACCTGTAGCACTATTTCTTTGTTTTATTTTGGTTTGAAAATGTGTAGGTTTTATTCATATAAAGTTCCAGCACTAATTCAGTGAATGTTACATCTGCCGGCTAGTATAATTAGATCCAACTCCGCAATGCATCTATAAATTCTAGCAGTCTCCCCTTATTATATGTTTCTCCCTGATTACACCATGTAGCTAATTTACATAAACATATAAATTTCAGCATCTGTATAGGAATTTCTTTGCCCTCAAAACACCTCAAGTTTCTTTTCCGCCGTATAGTCCAAAACATACAGCAGAGAATAGTCCTCCATATCGTTTTCATCTTTGTATTTCCTTTTTAAATACATCCAGCTGCTGATGAGATCCTTAATGGTTGCTGGAATGACCCATCTGATCCCAAGGATATTTTGAAAAAGAGATGCCAAGGTGGCCAGCAACTCAAAGCATATAGTACCTGCTAGCCTCAATTCCCTTCCCGGAGGAGTGTACGCTACATAAATGCACACCTCTTTTCTGTATATTTGTTTGTGTAGGCATCCATTATGAGCAATATCCAGCTGAAATGTACCACTTCATAAGGAATTTTGTCTTCCCGAATTATCTTTTGAAGCCATGAAAGAGGCTTTCTTCCACTACCAAAAAACCTTATATGATGTACAGAGGAAAAACCATTTGTTTGTCAGTCGTAGCAAAGAACCCGCATTTTCAGTGTGATACGGACTTGATTCTCACACCTAGTGTAACAATGTTTGTGATTGTTTAGTTTCACATTCTACCTTTGTTGGGACTAGCTAGAGCTTTCTCTTTTTGCAATAGGAAGCGCATATGCAGTATTTAGTTAATTAATTTGTTTGGATAAAGTATCTGATGTAAGGGATGTACCTTTTCCCTTTATTTAGGAGGTGTGTTCAAGAGATTTGAGACATATATCCTTCCTTGTCTGAATTGATGAAACTGAGTGATATAAAAGATTGGAGTATCCATACATATCTACACTATTAGAGTTAGTAATTTTCTGCTAAAGATTTAACAAAGTGTAGTTAGCATAGTTTTTTTAAGTACTTCTTTACTTCTTATAATTTTGGATGTAGTTAGCATAGTTTTTTAAAGTACTTCTTTACTTATAATTTTGGATAGGTGCAAGTATTTGCTTTTAGACAGGGATGTTAGGGTTTTAAAGAGGAAGAGAATAAGGACGTTTCCAATCCAAAATATTTACATTGTCCGATCCATGGGACTTGATGGTCCCAATTGCTGAAGTCTCAACTTTAAAAGAGATATATGTGCATGCCTTTTGTATGATTACTATAAAATTGTTGAAAATCTAATTCTGTTGTCTTTACTTGTCACCTTTCTGGCACCCAAGCTGTCTTTATTTCTTATTGCCTTTGTCTCACCTTATTGCTTGTTTTATTAATGGCTAAGGTCACTTACTTTTTAACATATTACAGGTGTGTCAACTTGTTATGTTTTCAAAAGCCGATTGCAAGAGTATGGAAAGTTGGACTTCCTACTCCTGTTTATGAAACTATCAGGAAGGCCCTTCTCTTGAGCCTACATTTAGGTCAGCGGTGACTGTGAAGGGTGTCAGATATGATTCTCTACCTGGATTTTTCAATCGCAAGGCAGCGGAGCAATCAGCTGCTGAAGTTGCACTCATGAAACTTGTAGACTCTGGGTCAATGGAAAACCTTTCTCAGCCAGTGGTACTTTGCTTTATCCTTCATCAGTGGAGACAAAAGAATTGTGCTTCTGCTCATATGCACTATGATCTTAACTGTTCCCTGTGTCCTAACCAGAAGCCACGATGTCAGATCTAGCTCGTGCAAATACATATGTTACTTTTCATTTCCGGGGGATAGAGAGGGGATAATTTGATTAATTCTAGATTTTTGAATAAGATAATTACTAGATTTAAAGTGAAGGATAAAGTGTGGAAACTTGATTTTGGCAAGGTAGATAAAAGAGCGGTGATATGATTTTGGCAGGTATAATATTTTCCATTACAAAGGGTGGTTGGGAGGGATTTGACAGATAGGCAGATATTAATCATTACTATAGAACTCAGTCTAGTGAAGTTCTAGATCAGCTGTCTATTATTCTCACAAAAAAAAAAAATTGTCAATCATTTATTTACTGTTCATTGAAGAAAGTGGCCATTGTAATCTCCTATGCTAATGTTTCCTCAAAAGTTTGCATCTTCCGGGTAACTTGTCCCGTTTGAATGCCAGTCCACGGTGGCAGAGGGCGTCACTATGATGGCTACCATCATATTGCCAATAACCCAACCTAGGCAGTTCCTTATGATCTTTGTGCTTTGGTGAATGTATAAACTTTCCATTCTGTGGTGGAATGCCTTGTTCGTCATTTTAGTCATCCGAGCTCCTTTCCCTTCCAAGATATGACAGCTGAGTCTTTTAAGTCTTCTAATAACCTGCAGCAGGAAATGTTTTCTATTTGCATCATGCCCCTGGATTTGACGGGTTGGGCAGCCATTAGAAATAGCTAATGTTTGACTTCCCTGGTTATGTTAATTAAGCCCACAATGCAATGAAGATATGCTTTAGCATTATTACTCTGACTACCTTCAGGGATTTATATGTTAATTTGAAGTTGTGTTAGATTGCTTCCTTTGCAGCATACGCAGATGTCACGGGGATCCAGCTCTATGAACCTGTATAAGTTTGTATAATGGAGTAATGTTCAGTGGTTAAGAAACTTTAGTTTTTATCTGTTGACTAGTTTAGACTTTTTTGCTTGGTTACATTGTACTGTTAACTTTTCCGTGTTAGTAATACACCTTTCTATTTTGCCTTATTTGGTGTATTTTTAGCATAGAGCAGGCTTGTGCAAAAATTTGTTGCAAGAGTATGCTCAGAAGATGAATTTTGCAATTCCGCAATATGAATGCTACAGGCATGACAGTGGAAGCAAAATGATATCATTTTCATGTACTGTTGAGGTAGGGGAATGAGATATATTGGAGGCGGCAGCTAAGAACAAGAAGCAGAGATCAAAGCTGCTAGAACTGCATTGTTGGCTGTTCAGTCTAGTGGTTTGGGGCCCAATGATAAGCCTAATTACTTTTCTGCATACTGTCGTTCCACTTGAAGAGGTCACAGATTTGGGAATCAGCAACCAGGAGAGTGCAGCAGCTCTGAAACCAAAGAAACCCAAATTCAAGAAAAGGAAGAAGAGGAATGTTTCAGATGCCAGAAACCGGTTACGCACAAAGAATACTGGTGACTTGAAATTTCAGAAGGTAAATCTAGCAGAACCAGAGATGCATGAAAATGCTGCTGTTAGTACTCAAGGTACAGAATCTGGACCTGCACCTTCTGCTGCCATTATGGGTGATCTAGTTCCATGCAACAATTGGAGTTTTGATGAGCACAAAACAGCATTAATGGTGAACCAAAATGATTGTGGAACTTTAAATCTTAGAATCAACTCTCAGTGTGGTGGACATATGACTGAGGAGAATGCTGTTACTGGACTTGGGCAGCAAGTAACTTCAGAATTAGATAGTTCAGCCACGTTCCCAGGAGTTCTAAATGGTGGCACCAATTGCTTGGAGCAGCAAACTGCCTGTGCTACAGATGCAGATCAAGGCCGAATGCGAACACAGAGGCAGAAATGTCTTGACATGTTTGTTTCACAGGGTTAACTGTATCAGATGGTGAGTACAAGAACAATTAGATTATAGAGAATACATAGGATGCGAGTTGGTTAAGCTTTTCATTTGAACATCCAGATTGAAAGGGTTGTTGATGGTGTGCTTTTGCCGGAGTAGTTATAACTTATATAGTCACTAGTACATACCAAATGTATGGTGGTGTTGGCACAGCCACAGGTGCACGAATGTGTCTGTGACGTGCTTGGTTTACTTCAATTGCTTGAACATTTGATTTGCTATTTGATGAAATCTGTTGTATGACAGTATCTAAGTTATTATGCTGCCATTCACCTTTTCAAAAAATGATCAACACGCATTGAATAGTTTACATCGAGTGACAATCTTTTGTGTTTAAATGAAACATGTAAAATAAAGTTAGAGGTTAAAAATAAAGCAAACACCGACACTAAACCTTTGAGTACTCATAATTTATTGTATATATAATATGACAATATATTTCATATATGAAGGTTGAAAATATTAAGGTAAAATAAATATTGCATAAAATAAAAAGAAGAATATCTATTATTCAAAGTTGTGGAGAATTGGATACTACTTTAATATTTTTTTTAAAAAAATTGTATTTGTATAATATGACAATATATTTCATATATGAAGGGTTGAAAATATTAAAGGTAAAATAAATATTGCATAAAATAAAAAGAGAAGAATATCTATTATTCAAAGTTGACGGGAGAATTTAATTTTTTAACCAAAATTGAGTAGTGTAAACAATTTTCACGTATTTTGATTAAAATCTATTATGCGCTTACGGTTATTTGTCTTGCTTTAAATTTTGAAAAATTTAAGTTAACGAGATTGGACCAGATTCATCTGTAACTCCGTTTATATAAGTTCATTCACATTATCAGTTCTCAAATTCAAATAAAGGAGGAAGATTATAGAAGATCACTTGAAAACAACATTTCTACTCCCATATTATTCTCCCCAGATCTCATTCGTGAGATTACACTTGATTTATCGTTGTTAACATGACTGCTTATCGGACAGCTGATTACGCTTAATAGTTTGATCTGTCGATTATCAACTAATAAATATATTAATCTGATAGCCAATCAATAAGATATCAACGATCAAGCGATGTATCAACTAAATCTAAGAGACAATAAAAATTAAAATCATAACATATAATCTAACTACCGACGAAATTAAAATTACAACTTTCAAGTTTCAATTATTTTACAGAATTGCCATGCTATGAATTTAAGACTTTTAAGTTATTGGGATAAAATAAATCAAGAAATAAATATTTAAATTAAAGCTACTATCTTTAGATAAAACAAATACTTAAATTAACTTCCAACATTAAGAAAAGCTTAAAACTTTAATTAATCCCTCACTCAATCGCTCCAAGCAATTCAAGAAATTACCAAAATCAGAACAAGACAACATGAGAATTAGAACATTAACACAAAATGTAATGGTAATTTAAAAGAGAGAATAAAATTATACGAAGAAAATAGCGATTCTTTAAAAATAAATTAGTAATCTCTCGAATTACGAAGTTAAAAATAAATAAAGAATTAAGTGAATTACTTATGTGAAGAACTTTAAAGAGAAGAAGAAGAATCCATGGTTGTTATTGAAGAAGAGATCAAGAGAAGACGGTTATTTCGCTTTGATCAATTTTATGAAAAGCAGCTACACTTTAAGGTTAAGAAGTAACGAAGAATAACTCATTATTTTCTAAATTAAAAAGTGAATAAAATACTAAATGGATCTTAAGCATTAGAGTATATAATAGATACTTTATATATTTAAGAGTAAAAACGTAAATATGATAATTTTTAATCCATTAATGATTTACTCGATAAAGTTTCAATCCACGATATCGCCCTCATTCGCTTGCCACTCGGCAAGGCAATAAAGTTGAGTTCATGAGACCGTAGCACACGAGAGTGGAGCATTCATAATACTTTCTTATCTTAGCTAAATTTTGCTAGTACTATCGAATATATGACGTTTGAAAATTGAATAATTCGCCCCAACACCAATAAGTTATTAACTATAAAATTTAAATTCATTCGATAATTTGATATTAATAAGTCAACAAACCAATTTTTTTATTGACGACTAGATCCGTGTGGTATTAATAGTTTTCTAAAGATCCCATGTTTTAAGATTAAACCATTCAGTCTTGTGAGTCGTCTGTGTTATTTGTGTGAGAAGAGTGAAAAAATAATGCACGGAAGACCTCGCAAAGCTCCAACTCCAGAAGAGCAAGAAGCTTTTGCTGCCAAAGCTTCCAAATTACGGTCTCCCCAATTTCATCACAGCAAAATCTGAGTATTATACTGCTTGGAATTAAAGAAAACTTGCTGTCCAGCATAGTTTGAATCTACCTGAGACGGACAACAATGAGGAGTCGATTAAGTCAATTCTTGATGAAGAACTCAGATTGGTAAGTTATTTTTTTGAATAAAGATGATATCTTTTCTTCAATTCCATAGTTTATTGGGTCCAAATGGGTCGGGTTGGATATTAGGGAGGTTTTGTGGGAGTGATTTCCTTGAATAGATTCTGAATAGACGGAAGAGAAAAGAAGGCTAATTTTCTATTCCGAAAAGAGGGTGCTGATTCTTCTTCCTTTTCCTGTCCTACCCTTTTGCCTTTTTTCTTCTAACTCCTTTGCTTAAATCCAAACAAATTATAGTTTGGTTTTTGGCATACTTCCTCTTGTTACGAATGATGTTATATGCTGTTACTTTAAACTGTAAGAACTGTGTTGAATAACAATGCTAAGTTATAAACTAAACTTAATATGGCTTTCTTATCTGGCTGAGTAAGAAGGATGGGCCTGATAGAGCGGAATAGCTATAGAAGATTCGTACCTCAACTTTGAATCTCTAAAATATGGATCTGCGTCGAATGGATAATGAAACTTCAAGTATATTTTAACTTCTTATATGTTGTTGTGCTCAATGTTGTCAAAGGCTCGCTTAACCCCTGAAACAAGGCTCAAAATTTGTTGGTGCTTTAGTGTCGTCATCCAGGCTCTAATACATACTTTTCATTGCCAATGAGTGTAATCTTGAAGAGGCCGTGACACTAAACAATTGGTATTTCAGTTTATTGTAATTTTTTCTTCATTTTTGTTATCCATATATTTGTTATTCATGCTTGTAATTATTAGTCTTGAACTATACATACATATTTGTATTTTTTTTCTCCATTTGCGTCTTTCTTCATTAAAGGCCACGCTATATTTGCTCTTTGGATTAAAGCCCAACCGACCTTAAAAAATTTTTTGTGCTTCGCCTTTGTTAACACTGTGCCTAGGTGGTTTAACTAAGTGTTGTCATCAGCAATTAATTTTTTGTGTGGATTTGTCTATGATTCAGCTAAAGTTTTGCATGTTGATTAGGTAGAGAATGCATTGAGGAAGAATTTCAAGTCTTACAGAGCATGGCATCACCGTAAATGGGTGCTGAGCAAAGGGCATTCTTCCACAGACAGGGAATTGTTGCTTCTAGGTAAGTTCCAGAAAGCAGACTCCCACAATTTTCATGCATGGAATTATAGAAGGTGATTACCTGGATTAAGCTGAACACAAATTCTTGACTGTTGCATTCTGCCTAACAATTCGTTTTGGCAACTCTTTCAGGTTGTCACAACATTGAAGAACATACCATATGAGAAGGAACTAAAATACACTACCGACATGATATATGATAATTTCAGCAACTATTCTGCTTGGCACGACCGCAGGTATGGTGATATCTATTATTATTTCTTTTTGGCTCACTCTCGTTAAGATCTAGTTCCTGAGTAGAAAAAGTTCTCTATGTTGAAATTGTGCTGATCATGCTGCTCTAGTGGAAAGGTTAAAGTCACTAGCATACCAAGAACAAGAAGGCAATAAGATAGTCATACCCCTCGAAGAAAAAGTTATGTTATTTTTTGACAAATGGAACAATAAACATGTAGCTCTATCCCAGGTATCCGATCTCCTTATTTAGACAGGTCATTGTCACATATTCATGCCTTTATCATGTGTTGCCAAAGTGTGGATAAGACTTCTTCTTTTGGCGTATTTGATGGACAGATATACAACATGATGTGTTATAGCATGGCTCTAGTGAGCACATTGATGTGAAAATTCAATTGGTTTAAGAGCCCATAGTTTCATAACTATGTTATTTTTTATGGGCTCCAAGATGTAGTCGTCGTTAAAAAAGTAAGTTATTAAGTATCAAGCTCATGGGGACTCTCATTCCAGCCTATATTCTATTATGTTGCGTTCTTATCTCTTCCAAAGGTTCATCTCCCCATAATGACTCGTATACAATTTTCTTCTTTCTCACTCGTTACATCCTTATTACCCCTTGAATAATTTTAAACCGGTATTATTACATCCTTTTTCAGCTACTTGAGAGTGTATGCACTCTCTTAAAGAGCGTGAGGACCCGGAAAAGTTAATTATAATTTTAATTTATAAGTTTTTTTTATAAAATGTATTTTCCTATTATTTTTCTCATTTTAACTATACTTTTTAAGTCTTTTTTTCTTTTCTTTCTTCTTTGTTCTTCATAACACTGTTGTCAATACCACCATTTCTTCATCTCCGCCCCCTCCCCCCACTTCAAATGCCACCATTTGTGTCGTAAATCCTCCTACCTTTTACTATTATTGCTTGAATTCTCTTCAGCTCCAAAATCTTATCTAAAAAATTTCTTTACATTTCGAACAAATTTATAAAACCCATTAGATTTCAAGATCAATTAGGAGTCATTATTTAATTTTTATTATCAATAACTCAATAAAGTCTAAAAAGTAGTATGAAAAAGAGTTTTAAAATGTTCTTAGTTGCAGTGACTAGTGAGAGGAGAGGGAGATTAGATGCTTTACAAGAAGAAGAAAGAGGAAAGAATGAAGAAAAGGATATGAGGGAAGAGGGTCAGGTGAAGAAGAAGAAGAACGTGGAGGGGGGTGGGATGTGGAATAGAAAAGTAATTTATGGTAAAAGTCAAAAGTAACAAAGAGAAAACAAGTCAAAAATTGATATTTCTTTTTCAGTTTTTTTTAAATAAAAAAAAGAAACTTCAAAAATGAAAAAAAAATATTTTAGATTAAATTAACATGTGTCAAGTCAGGATTGGTGCGTGACTAACACCTACTTTTCAAAAATTGGGGTTGGTCCAAAAAAGATGTAATAATACCAGTTTAAAATTGTCCAGGGGAGTGATAGGACCCCCGCAAAGTTCAACTGTCTTCTTCAAATAAAGATCTTAGTTCAAGGAGGTAACGATGTATTCCCTTAAAAAGATTCAATCCAAACTATCCCTTAACTAAAATATTCAAAAAAAAAATTCCCAAAAAAATCAATTTTAGGACAAATAGGGCTAGTGGGTGTGTGGATATGCACATCTATATGTAAACTCAGATAAAAAGATCCAACTTTGAAGCAAGTAAGGCCAGTGGGTGTATGTGCTATGTACATGCACAGAATAGATGTAAATCCAGAAGTGTATATGGTGGGTTTTGGGGCTTGGTCGGAGGGTCTGCTTGTATGTTGCTGGAATTTTGAAGGTGGAAGTGGCAGAAAGTAGAGGTGGGCGTTCGGTTCTTTGGTTCGATTTTATTAAAGTTTGGTTCGGTTTTCCGATTTTCGATTTTGAAAACATCATACGCTGAACCGAACTAATTTGGTTCGGTTCGATTTTTTCAACTTTGGTTCGGTGTTTCTAAAACGGTTTTTTGATGCAAGTGAGAAACAAAAAAATGTTTGACATAAATGCGTTCAACAATGTTATTTCATATAACTTCTACAACAATCAATAACTTAACATATTATATTAAATATTACCAATAAAATATAATTGGAAGTAGCTACTAGGCTATTAGCACCTACTAGATTTTCTTAATACCTAGCATTTTCTTGATCTTTCACGAGAAATGAGACTCGAGAGTGAGAATCGGCATAAAGCAAAATCGAAAAAAACTCGATAGATTTGATAATGTTGGAAAATAGTGCCTTGGAATATAAAAACCGATGGACTCCATAGGTTGAAATCTAGGGAGCTCATTGACTAGATAAAATACACAAATCTTGATTTTCATTAAAGAATCGGCATAAAATTAAATAATTTTAATGTAAATGTAAAAAAAAAAATAGTTTCCCCGTATTTTGTTTGTGAAAATAAACAATGAGAGTCCATGGGTCTTTATAAAAAAATAAAAAATAAATTAAAATTTCTTGGCTTCTCTATAGTGCCCCTTGATTTTTTATTTGTTTTTAGTAGTGATAATTTTTGTACTTTATGCAATTTTTTAAGGTGTAATTTTTAACTTATAATTTTTCGTTTAGTGTGTATCATATTTAGGATTTGATGAGATTTTCTTGATGTTTATAATTTTTTTTTCATAGTTTCATCAAATATAAACAGACAATTTTGCCGGAGCTTATAAGTACTTAACTTTTAATAAATTTAAAAGAGCAAAATTGTTAAGTGCATATTTAAGAAATTATTTTAAATTTATTTTCAAACATAAGAAACTATATTTAAAACAAATTTAAAGTATGAAAGTAGTTAAGTAAATCTTTGGAGTAGAAGAGGAGAACAGGTTATATTCAAAGAATCCAAAGGGTTTATGTTTGCTGTCATTTAATTTCCAGTTTTACCCTTCAAAATAAGGAGAATAACAATTCTATCACCCTGTTCCTTCGAGTTAGCTAAAAAGTTTGATGGGTATTTATGGAATTTAATCAGAGAATAAATGCCATTTTTTTCCTTATATAAAGAATCGGTTTCTACACATTCTGTCTTCTTTGAGCTTTGGGTATACCGCCGCCGATCCTAAAATGGAAAACAACAAGAGCTTCCAAGGTATGCTTTGTTTCTCCTTTGTTTTCCCTTATTCTTAAATTTTCTTGTAATTTTTTTTTTAACTTTGACTAGGATAAATTGAATTCAGTGCTTGATATGCAATTCTAGAAAGGAAAACCCTCAAGACTCTTATTTGCAATTTTTTTATTTGAGTTTTATGTGCTTGGGAAAGTTTTGTCAAATTGTAGTTGCTGATGAAAATTTTGTTAAGAGCAAGGAGGAAAAAAGATGAGATCTTTGTTGTGGGGAAAAAAAATATCCTAAGTTGTTAAGTTCTACAAGAAGATGGGTTTAATGGGTAGTTGATAGCGGAGGATCTAGGATTTTGAGCAAGGGATACATCATTTTAAAGGAGTGAATAGTAAAAAAATTCATTAAACGGGTTTATTAATTTTTTTTAAATCTAAATATAGTTTAAAACGGGATCATAAAGGAAAAAACTGAATCTAAACATAAGTTAAACCATTGTTAAAAATCAAATTAATAAAATGTTAAATAAAATCAATACAACAGTATGTTATTTTGAAGTAATCTTTTATTTTTTTCAAAAGAAAATTAAAATGCTAGTGGAAATGACATTTAAACGG
>JACEIK010000319.1:167185-187889 GCA_018107945.1 Datura stramonium | reverse complement strand
ATATTTTTAATATTTGTACATAAATTTAATTATTGACCTCACTATTAAAAATAGAGATTTCTTTCATCGTGAATCAATAAAAAATTTATGTTATAAAATATAATTTTTTTCACTTGTTTTCTATCGAATCAGTTCATTGAGAAAATGTAAGGTGAAAAATAATTTCTCATTGAAATAGTGGAAAACTTCAATATCTGATTTTTTTTTCATGTGTATTTTTTCTTTTTTAACGATTTAATCAAATATTTATCGAAATAGTTACTTAACATTTTTTAGGAGAATTCAATGAAAAAATAGTGATTTTTAAAGTTATTTATGAAACCACGATAATAATTAATAAACTTCAAATTTTAAATTCATCCCAATAATCTAATGTTTATAATTTAATTGCCCAACTCTTTTATGTCATACCCGATCAATTTTCAAGGATAAGGGATATCCCGAATTCAATATTAACTTGATACATCTTTTAAAAAATAATAATTGTAATATATATCACATACCGTTACTCCTTAATATCGAGTATTCACACTCTGCATTGGCTTGTCGGAAATGTTTCAACTTTCCGACGAAACTGTCTTTCGAAAATTCATGTTTTTCAGTAGTGTGATGTCTTGTGAATTGCTAGTAGTTGGTTTTGCAAGAGCATCTCGTGACGGAGATTGTGGCCCCTACTCTTATTTATGTCGGTGCTTGGTTATACTCCCCCAAAAAGAACAAATCCTTTTAATATTACCTAATCTTTTAAGAATGGTGTAAACAAAAAATGTAACGAAGTAAAATAGTTGGAGGGAGTAACTAAATTAGAGCATGTAGCATTCACAAGTTTGATATTAATGCAGGGTACGGTGCCAGAAAAGGGGAGGGATCAGATTCACAATGAACGGTCACTCATACTTCAACTTGGTGCTAGTGACCAACGTGGGAGGTTCAGGAGATGTGAATGCAGTTTCGGTTAAAGGGTCCAGAAGTGAGTGGATACTTATGTCTCGCAATTGGGGTCAAAATTGGCAGAGCAATTCATATCTTGATGGTCAAATTCTCTCATTTAAGGTCACCACAGGTGATGGCCGCACTGTTTACTGCAACAACGTTATCCCTGCTGGATGGTCCTTTGGCAAAACTTACACCGGCGCACAGTTCACTTAATTCATCCAATCAGCCATAAGAAAATAAATCCTATTGCTAGTGTGTGCAATTAGGATTACTAGTTAGTGTTGATGGGAAGAGGAGCTTATTTTAAAAGTGGCTCTAAACCATTTTCTTTCTTACTTTATTATTATAGTTATAATTAGATATGAAGTCATAAGTTTCTGTCTGTGCTCATTTTTAGAGAAGAGGACAGAAATTGGGGGCAGAGGTGGTGGATTTTATTGTCACCACCCGCACCACACACTACTTCAATACTAGTTTTGAGGTAAAACCATTTTCATTTTTTGTTTTTTTATTTTGGTTTGTATGAAATTGAACGCTGGAAGTAAGAAATTGTCGTCCTTTGATTTTATATTCCGGGCGCCGGATGTAGCTCATTTGTTACTTCAAACCTATTATTTAGACTTGAAGTATACATATGAATAAAATTTAAACGAATATTATTTTCTATTTCAAAATATAGATAAATTCAAATGTCAAAGAACTTTTAAAAGTTTTAAATGCCTCAAATTTAAATTTTGACTCTATTATTTTATTCGTTAGAGAGGGAATCTGCAAAATCTATGCAGAGGGAGAACCTAGAGGTGTGTCCTTTTCTTGTCCTTGATTTGCGTGTGATTTCAGATCGTAAAATTGTTGTTGTTGCTGCTGTTTTTTTCCTCAACAAAAACAAGAACAAAAAAGATTTATGTAAGTCACTACGGGCCAGGGGTGAAAAGAACTACGCGTCATTCGCATGGATGCCTCAGACCTCTATGCTGAGGTGTTTTTCTGTTTTTGCCTTTTAGCGTTTAATTAATAAAAATTTCTTTGATATTTAAAAAAAAATTACAAGATAAATGAAATTTGCAAGGTAAAAAATAATTGTTAAGTAGAGGTTCGATTTTAAAATATTATATCTTAAAGAAGTTTATATACTAAATTTATATTTTATAGGATATAATTTGTGACTTACAAACTTCCTTTCTGTCTTAGACATAACAGTTTAGTAGTAGGAACTTCTTGAGGATAAAGTTCTAAAATTGCATTTATGATTTGTAAAGCATAATTTTGTGCCTTGTATATAAATTTAATTTAGTTTTAAAACATTATGTGATAAGAAATTCATACAATGAACTTATTCTTTTAGGCATAACTTGTATCTTGGGGCATACGTTTAATAGCATGAGCTTGTGCCTTATAGGATATAATCTATGCCTAGCAATTTGTTATTTTAACATTAAGGATAAAAGTTTGTCTTGCGAATTAGATAACACTTAACTTATGCTTCAAAAAAAAAACATTATCTAAAAAAGCTTATCCAACGAAATTATATCATAAGGGTACTTTGGACATAAATTTTTATTAAATGAATAATAAAAAATGAAAACTAAAGATCATTAATTTAAAAGACAAAAATCAAAGACCCTCCCGAAATAAAGATAATCCGTACAAAAACTTAAATATATTGGGCTATCATCAGAAAGCAGCAAGGTCCAACACGAAGTAGAGCACTGTTAAGCCCATTTTATGGATTTTTTTTCATATTTGAGGATCTCCTAATAATTGGACTAGGCCTGAACTGAAGTGGCCCAATTCCTGAAATTGGCAAATGACCACTTTTTGCTGCTATTTTTATAGTTAGAGTCAAGCAATTGTCACATCCTCATTGGATATGAGTGATTCCACATGGCAAAGATTTTTCCACTAACAGATTCCCCAATTTCCCATTTCCTTGTCCAAGAAATATGTACGTGGCAATTTATGGGTCCCCCATCATCTTCTCAAACCAACAGAAATAAAGAAACAGATTTGAGGATATGGAAGCAGAGATAAGGATAAGGGCCATTTCTTCTCATTGGCTACTTTCAAATTCACAACCCAATCCAGCCGTTGAATTCCTAAAAATCTTGTAGTCCCACTTGTCACTCTTCAAGATTGAACTAGAGCCACAATTGTGCCATTGAAATGGCAATACAAATGCATATACAAAACATACAAAGTTTAACTCACCTCAACTCCATTGCCATTTCTCCCACCATCAACGACAACTCTTCAAGTTGGTAATATGGCAACCGTCACGACCCAAGCCTCCGCCGCCATTTTCCGGCCATGTGCCTCAAAAACCAGGTTCCTCACTGGATCATCTGGTAAATTAAACAGAGAGGTCTCTTTTAAACCCTCAACTTCTTCATCTTACAACTCATTCAAGGTTGAAGCTAAGAAAGGTCAATGGCTCCCAGGCTTAGCCTCTCCTACTTATCTTGATGGCAGGTACATACATTCAACATGACCTTTTTTAGCTTTTATAATTTTGAGTTATTTACTTGTTTCATTTAAAAGCTTAAATTTTTAGAGAGAATACATAATTTTTAGTAATTATGTCACAACACGCTCCTTATGTGTAGGCCTGATTCTTTTTTACGAGCTAAACATGTGGAAATATTATTTACATACCTTTTTTGCCTGCTTGGATATCATTGTTAAATTGTGTTAATCATCTAAAAGCTTAAGCTAAGAGAGAGAGCATGCATCTGATTACTTAATTGCGTTATGTCTCAACACTAACCTTGCTCTAATACCGGAATGGTTACTTGTCTTAGTCTCCCAGGAGACAATGGTTTTGATCCTTTGGGACTTGCTGAGGACCCAGAGAACTTGAAATGGTTCATCCAGGCTGAACTGGTGAATGGTCGTTGGGCGATGTTGGGTGTTGCTGGGATGCTGCTGCCTGAGGTTTTCACTAGCATTGGGGTCCTCAACGTGCCCAAATGGTACGATGCTGGAAAATCCGAGTACTTTGCATCTTCATCGACCCTGTTTGTGATTGAGTTCATCTTGTTCCACTACGTCGAGATCAGAAGGTGGCAAGACATTAAGAACCCAGGAAGTGTCAACCAAGACCCTATCTTCAAGAGCTACAGCTTGCCTCCTAATGAAGTTGGATACCCTGGTGGTATTTTCAACCCACTAAACTTTGCACCAACTGAAGAGGCCAAGGAGAAGGAACTTGCTAATGGTAAGTCCTTTAAACTACCACAAGGATGTTCACTTTCTAAATGAATATATACTTGAATCATGCTAATTTTCAACTGGATAATTTGCAGGGAGATTGGCAATGTTGGCATTTTTGGGATTCATAGTGCAGCACAATGTGACTGGAAAGGGACCCTTTGACAACCTTCTGCAGCACCTCTCTGACCCATGGCACAACACCATTATCCAAACACTCAGCAACTAGAAAACCTTATGGGAACAGGATTGAATATATTGTTTGTTACCTTGTAACCGTGTTATGGATTTTGAGCAAAAATAGAGCTTTGTGGTAAAAAAGGAACCTTTAATGTACAGCGTTTATTCGTTTTATTCCCACTAGATCATCAAAAGAATGTGATTTGCGCTCTTGTTAGTTAGCATATGAAGTGAAAGAACAGCTCCCTTTTGCTAGTTCTAGAGGGAAAAGCTTTCTTTTAGTAGTTCAATTTGCATCTCAATTGCAAAACAAATCCCAGTAATTTATTGAAGCAAAGTCAAATTGGTAGTTTACTCAGATCTCATATACGAGCAAACTCTTATTCTACTTTCACCATGTCTGGTGTCAGGATTCACTGAGCAAAACACCTATTATACACATTCGAACATTATTACCTATCAACAACCAGTGCACCTGTAAATGGGACCTCAATTCCCATCAAAGATTAGTCTACACAAGTAGTGCGATTTATCTCCACTGTTCAATCACTGCAAGTTTGCTTGCTGCAGGAAAAAAATCCAAAAAGCAAGTGAGACCGAGTAAGAAATGTTAAGCCAGACAGGTTCAGTCACATGACAGTATATTTGGAGATGGTGGTTTGTTTAATGGATTAGTATAAGACTTGCATTCAGCATATTCAACAACCAAATAGAACAAGGAAACACACATGGAGCAGATAAATTCCATATGTAAGATGGATCAATTAAACATCTATTCCAATAATCAACTGTCACAGAGTTGAGAAATTAACTGAGAATGGAAACAGGTAAAATTACCTGTGCATATGATTTTTGATCAAAATCCGGAACAGCAGAGGCATCCGCTTCACTATTATTGACTGAATCCACAGACCTAGGCAGGTTAAAATTTCTTTGAATTTCATAATCCATCCAATATCCTTTCAAATTGACATCACTCTGAGGATCCAAATTCCTTTCCAGCAGATCAAGATTATCATTAAAATATTGCTCACTTAGTTGCTGTCTCAAGCATGCTAAGCTATTTAGATCATTAGAGACACTGTCATCTAGTACTGCAGTTGTGGCCTGTCTTGCTTGATTAACTTTTCCAGAGTCCAGAACATGAGAAGATTTTGCAACTGAAGTATCTCCAGAGTATCCCATATTTCTATAGACAAACAATGGTCATCAATTTGATTGTTAAAATCATTTGTAGAGCTGTTTCACACAATGTTAGCGATCGCCAAAATCCAGTAACTTCTAGCGTGAAATAGTAAGATTGTAAAAGGGGAACAGCATAAAGATGCTGAATAAATATGGTCTAATACTCACTCCTGGGGTAGAATGTTTGGGGACTCAGGGAATTGCATGTGCTGGATTTCATTTGCTGGATGCCATGGAGTTGTTTGTCCATCTTGTTCACTCTTCATCAAAAGATGCAAATGTGTCATGTTCTGGAGCTGTTATATGACATTCAAATGCAGAAGCATTCAGCTATTTACATATTTTACACTGTTTTTCTCAAACAACAAATATAAGAGACTAAAACAGTAACACAAGGGAGGAAAGGCAAGGGGCAGTTTAAGGGTTTGCTACATGGCTAATGCAATCTCAAGGAAAAAAAAAGGTGTCTCTCTGAAAAGTTTCCTGCTCACATGACCAGAGAAGTCACTATGCAGTTGAACCATGAATCACCATGACCTGTTTATCATTCTTATGAAGGAGTGTGAATAGTTAGAGGATTTGGCAAAGGATAGGTAAACAATCAACTCAATTCTAACCAAATTCCATATTGAGGCAAAAGCATATAGTTCACCAATAGTATGGCTGTCTTCTAAGATTTGTTGCAGCACTAGGATCACCAAGTACCACCAAAACCAAATATAATCCGATATTTGGAAAGATTACCTTCCCAACATGAACTGCATCAAGTGACTCCCTTAGTGCACACTCCATCAGCACAAGATCTTCCACCCTATTTATCTTATCAGGATTGCTCCACCAGCTACAATGATGTTGAGGAGTAGGTCAAAACAAGATGAATAATGAGATTAGTCATTTAGCCCATATGATCTAGTTACAACTGCATATTAACTCAATCACGGAAGCAGCATGTGTGGGTTAAGATTAAAGCAACTGATGGACAAAGTATTATTAATTGGGCCTATAATCAAGCAAGATGCTATTAATTGCTTATGGATGTCCAATAAAAGTGTCCAAATGAGAGAATTTATTAGATATTCCTCAAAGTTTTTTGAGATACATTCAAAAAGCAAATTTAAATCACGAATTTATCATCCTCTCCAATGTAAATGGAGAAATAACAGCACAGGTTATCTGCCCAGAGACCTAAATAAGATAAAAATACACAACTTGATAGTTCCATACGATCGCAACTTTTAAAGTGATCCAAATTACAGCCAGAGACTTGTAGTTGCAACATTTTAGCTTTTTACCACTGGAAAAGCTGATTCCAGTTCAACGCTGAATTAGAAACTTCGGAAGAACGTATATACACCAAATTTATCATTCCCGCAGGAGATCCGGACCCATCTTTTTCTGATCCTTCTAAAAAAAGATTCATTCTCTTCATAAAAAATAGGAGGTAGAACCAATAAAGATTTCTTTTCGCTACTTTCTGAATTTATAATATAATCAACCAAAATATTTCAACAGTTGACAAAGAGGTCAATTTATGGAAACATTTGAACACCAAAAATAGCAAAAGGAGAAATAACAGAATGCAGAACTATACTTGAGTCTCATTTCTACATCAGTAAGCCGAGATTGCAAGACTTTCACTTGGTTATGCAATTCCTGTCAGCACCAATTATAAAAAGAAAAAAAAATTATCCAATGACTTGAGTTACTTTTTACCACCGCAGCCAAAATGGTGTTGAGAAAGTAAAAGATGCATACCTCAACTGATGGATCACTGCAACAAAAGAAAAAAGGGAGAAAAGATAAGGTAAACGGTTAACATAATGCTTTACAAATTTGCAAGAATGAATCATTGTTTCCAATAGGTACAAATTTGAACGAAAAGATCGTCAAATTGATTAATAAAACTATATACCTAGCATCTAGAAACTCTTGCACACCTATATCTCGGTCAAGCTGCTTAAAAGTCTTCCTCAATATCTGTAGTGTAGCCATTAGAACTGTTATTACTTTCAACTGAAATAAGAAATAACAACAAACCATAGAAAGAGGAAAGATCAAATTGGTGATGAATATCAAACTTACTTCAAGGCTCTCCAACTTCCTGTTTTAAGTTCAAGATTAACAGAAACTGGTCATTTGGCCTCTATATCTTACTCTAGATAAGATTAATCCAAATAGGCAAAACAATTTTGTACCTTTTTGCCCTTTCTTGAGGAGTCAATTGGGCAAATTTTGCAATTATTTCATCAAAATTTCTGAAGACATGCAACAGATATTAGGGATGGAATAATCCTATAGTTCACCATATATAATGAAGAACCTGTATAGTTACTGTCAGACCAATAAAAAGACAAAGGATTAAATCGCCACACAAGACTAACTGTGATAAAAACCTAGCAGTAGAAAATAGCAGGCAAAGCTTTGAAAATAGATATGACTCGGTTATAATGTATGTATTTACAAGATCATCTAGGAGTAAAGGCTCTTCATACCAGTTATTTTAAAATGAGAACATCACTCACTTTGAGCTTTACATGCCCAATGCGTGATGCTACAAGTTTGGGGAACTTGCCAAAGAGTAAGTCTCCCATAAAGTAACCTGTTGTTTCATATATCCCCTATGAACAGATCAATGATAGTATGAAACAATCTTGACCTCATAGATCATTACACGCACGAAAGAATATTCCATGGAAGTACAATCACAATGGTTTTCAACGAAAATGAAATGCAAAAGCAGATGAAATTAGATTTAAAATAGTAATTTAAACCACCAAACTAAGTCATGGGGCTGTAATCCATGTAGTAATGAACTTTGGCCGACCATATAAGGAGACCAATTACCTCACCACACGTAACTCAAATAGCATGATAGAGAAATAGACCTTGAGCCTAACTCAACTCCAATAATTGGCTCAAGAGATGAGAATTGACCAAACCAATTAATACCGATGTGGTACTCTAACACAGTCTTGTCTGTTTATATTGATAACAGAGTGATGTACCAAGCTGTTGCGCAAGTAAATTTATATTGGGGATCATGACAAAGTAAGAGGAAAGAAACTAGGTAGAATATGAGTTAGATGCTGGGGAAGTACCTTCGTCCGCCTTGAAATAGCGTTGGTTTTCCAGCGGGGGAAAACATAAGAAGGATAATGTCTATGTCACATAACACAGAAATCTCCTGGGCTTTCTTCAAGATTCCCGACCTTCGTTTGCAATAAGTAATCTGCCGGTTACTATAACTCTCCAGTCGCTTCATGCTCAGCCTTACCCTTCCCATCCTATAAACAAACCAAACACACAATTCTTATAAATAGTGTAGTGTATGTCTCAAAACTAATTTTCTTTTTTCCACCCCCAAATTAGTCTCACAATTAGAAGAAGACTACTATTTTTAAAACTGTAAAAGTTTTTCATCATCCACGCCCTAAATTCACTCAGATCCTCAAATAGCAGAAGCCCCAAATAATAGAAAAATTGAACAACTAGTACATTTTGCTGTTAAACTCAAAAAAGGAAAGGGAAACGGAGACAACTCACGAAACAAGAAGGAAGTGTTGTTGGCGCAGTGGTAGGCGTGAAAGAGATTACATGAAAAATGTCTTCCCATATATAGATAGCGAGGAGTAGAGCTATAGCACAGGAATCTCTATGATTAATACGTGCCTGGTAGTGGTACCTATCAAAGAGATATCGGCGCACTTTGGAACCTGGGATTAATTGTTCTTAAGTCATCTATGACGTCCCTGCCAAACTTTGGCGTCTATGAAGGTGTCCAAAACAAGAATAGCAAGATCCAAAACACTCTGACGAACAAGTGTATGTATGTAATTAGAAAACCTGGACACATTAACACCTAGTTTGGATGCTTGTTACATATGGACTATGCTATTCTATTTAGTATTGTATTATATTATATATTATCCAAGAAAAAGTATTATACTATACTAATATTATATATAATACATATAGTGTACATATTTATTGGTAAGTGGTAACAACTCTGAATATTATCATTAATAACGAAGAAAAGAAACAAATACAATCATCTAATCTTATCACCTTCTAAAAAAGGTATTACGCGATTAAATTTCTATTGGTACCGATTAGCAACTGAATAAAACTCCTATACTTATACAATTTTTTACTTGTGAAATCTACCTAATCTCTCTATAATTTCCTGCTTAATCTGTGTTATAATCAACTCGATATTTACATTTATTCCTTTGAATATTTTCTAATTTCTGGCCCTTCATACGTGATATACCAAAGCTCCCCATACTGCAGCCCCAATATCTTTCTTTGCTCTCTTCTTGTGCTTCAATTCCATTTCCCGCGATGCCTGATTAATATTAGTTGCCTTTATCTGTATGTGAGTCCATTGGATTAACTCTTCCCTAACTCTCAGTGTCCATGGACAGCCAGCAAATAGATGGTGTCCTGACTCAATTTCATGGCTGTTGCACAGACAACATTCTTCATCTTCCACACTGATATCACGTATCAGTAGTTAAATATAATTCTGAATAAATTATATTTTTTTTGGTTATTATATAATATTTATTGAGGTAGCACAGTACGTGCATTACACTTCTTGTGTTCTTTTACTCTCTTGTCTTTTTATTATTATGTACCAAACTTCTTTGATTTGAGTTTCTCAAAACACAATCAATCTCAACCTTGAACAAAAGAAGAAAATTACCATACACTGCTAATATAACATATCCTTGTTATCATGAATTTTTTTGTATATTTTGTAAGGCGTACAGAGTGGAGTTGATTAGATGATTCATATGACCAATTCAATTAGTTTGAAGTATGATGATGTAGCTAATGAATTAATTGCCTTTTATTAAGAACTTCAAGTCTTTAGCTTTTGACCCAACAAACCCAAAAAGAAAAAGTCAACTGATTTTGTGGCTCATTACAATTTTTTCTTTAGTTTTATGTTATATCTCCTGGGTATGAAATTTAAAAATAAAACACTAAATTTTTATAGGATCATTTTTAACCTACACAAATTACAAAGGATTATGTTGAATCATTTCCTCCCCTCTTTTAGCATTTTAGTCTCCAATTCAAGCATCTTATAAGCACAAAAGGTGAACGCTAGGCAAGTTCCTGTTTTGGACAATCGAAACAGCAGGGCGTCGTGCAGAAGTTAAATAATTGCAAATTTTTTCTTGATAAATCAAGAAGACAAATAAAAATATACTAAAATAAGCATACTATTTAATATGATTTGGTCAAGTGATCTAAATATCGAAAAAACTAATATAAAAAGTGTCAAATTATTGAGAGAATTATCTCCCTGAACAAAATTTTTTGAACGACTACATAGTGGATGCTATTGTGTTGTTTATGAGAAGAAAAGATTTTTTATTTATAGAAATTTAAATATTCTCCTTCGAGAAAAAAACAACCATGGTAGATTCCATTTCTTAAAAAAAAAAAACACACACAACCTTATCTACCAAAAAAATCTTTTTGAAGTAAATCATAATTCTCACTTAGAATCTAAATAGGATAGAAAATTCAAAACAAATTCTAACACGTTAAATTAACTGCCTACATTAACACTATAATACCAACCAAACAAACATAAAATGTCTATTTTCTTCTTGTTTCTTTTAAATTCCGAAAACAGTCATTCAGCATCTGAATTGGTATTGGGGAGCAATCCATCAGATACGATCATTCACTGTCTGACAACTCCAATGGCTTTCACTCCATGTTTCTCCACATACATAGCAAAATTCAGATCCACACCTGAATCCACAATATACATAAATCATATGTAAACACATTGATTTGTAATTTAATATAACTTACAAGGAAATCAAACCTCCTACCAGGCCACCACCATATAAAAATTAAACAAGAAATCAACTAACCAGCAGGTTATGTGTATACAGCCATCAGCCTTCTGCACAAGGTGTTTGCAGTGAGGGCATTTCATCCATTTGGAATTGTTAGCAAGTTCCTCAACCTTTAAATCATCTTCTCTGTTTTTCTCTTCCTTTTGGAACTTGTCACAATCAAGCCCGATATGCCAAGGGACACCACACGACGCGCAGAGCAGCCTTTGGCATACAGGACATATACACTCAATTATGTCCTGATCCTGATCATAAATCAGCAGCTCTGAACAATCTTTATAAGGGCAATAAAATTTTTCGCAATCAAGAAGAGTTGACTCACTCAATCCCCCTTCCCACTTTTCAAATACATTTTCCGGGATCAGGGATTTACAAGAGGCAGGTTCAATTGTAGCGCGACATCTCAAACCAGGGCAAGTTACTGGGAAAATGTGGTCTTGAATCTTGGACTGGGCATATTGGGCTATGCAGTCACAACAGAAAGAGTGATCAGAGCAATTCTCGAGTTTGAACATTTCACTTGTAACTTTTGTCTCCATACAAATGTCACAGAAACCTTGGGATGATTCAGGGGATTCTTGGATTTCTGCTGATGGTATCAGGTGGACGATTCCTAAAGTGGCTGCAAGAATCTCTTGGAACTGCAGTTCCTCCGCGCACTCGTCATCGGATACTAGGAAAATGCGAAAATCTTCGTTCTCATCAAACACTTTTGGAATTATGTCTGCCATGGAATTGGTCAATGTTTGGTTAATTAGAAGATTTCTTGGAGATGTTTGCAGATTTGTGATACTATTTGATGTATAAATGCAAAGGGTTTTATATTATCCTTGTATTATTGGATAACAACGCGTATAAAACAAAAGACAAAATAAGTCTTCTTCATTAGAGAGTCGCTTGGAAAAAACTTGGAAAGGAAGACTGGAGACTTGGTACATTTTTATGTGACACAAGCAAAATGCTAAGCAGTTGACGTTTGCAATTTTAACCATTTCCTGTTAAACTTCCTATATGAGTTATGCTAATGACATGACCAAGAAATTGTGGTTTAAAAAGATTATGTGGGATGCGAAGGAACTTCCACACCCGACTCTACTTAAGGTCTTCAGAAATAGAAGTAAAATAAGTGAAGACTCGTGCCGCTAAATTTTTAAAATTAATTTATTTTAAAAAATATTTTTAAGAAAATATTCTTATGGAGCAACAATTTATGTTTGATTACTTAATTTGAGATATATTTTTGAATTGCAATTAGTGAGTGTCTAAGTTTTTAAAAAGTTCTTCTAATATAAATTATTTTTTAAAAAATACATTTGAAAAAAAGAAGATTTATTTCTTTTTCAGATTTTCAAAAACAGCTTTTATTTCTAATGAAAAATAATTTCTCTTTACCTAAAACTTAACCAAATACATCCTTTAAAAAGAAAAAACACTTTTAGCCAAACATGTTCAAACAAAACTACTCACTAAATTCCACCGCCCAAAGATGATAAAGAAATACGTTAGTATGGAGACAAAAAGCTTACTTGAGGGTCTTAAGTTGCTACAGTACCGAAAAAGACTTGAATGGCATTTGGTTGAAAAATCATAAAAATTGAGTTTGCAAAAATAAAATTTAACCATTGAAATTTTGTTTATCTGAAATTATTCCATTTTGAATAATTCAAAAGCACATCTTTTTTTCCTGGTTCTTGATGAATGGGTAGCAGAAATGAATGTTATTTAGTTATTTGACTTGTGAAAGATTGTTTTGAGCCAGTTGACTAGAGACAAGTCGACAACGTCATTTTTTATCAACAATGAAACAGAGGACAAAATTATTTTATTTTAACTAGTTTAAACATATTTTTTAATTTTTTTTTAAAAGAATTTGATGGTTCTTTAGCTTTGTGTTTATTTTTTTATTTTTTGTTATATAAAAGTCATTCAGCTTTATGGGTCATCACATAAATGTCATTTTTTTATTTTATATCACATAAAAATCATCTAACTTTAAATTTATTACGTAAAAGTCTTCTTTTTTTTTTGTCGCATAAAGCTATTTAATGTTTTCCACGTTAACTAAAAAGTAAATTTTACCTAGTATATTTTGTACTAAAAAATGATATGACACTTCAAATTCTACAAGCTTGATATGATCAATGCTTCACATTGTAACAATAAAAAAATCAAAATAAGAAGGTAAACATGATTTCCATAAACCTTTTGAAGTTTCTTAAGATAATTCATTAATTTAATATGTTTTATTGAGCTAACTAGCTAATTTAGAATGTCATACCATATTTTCAGTATAAAATATAAAAATTCAGGTGAAATTTATTTTTAGTTAGTTTGGATAAAATTAAATAACTTTATGTAACAAAGAATATAGAAAATGCCTTTTGTTGTGATAAACTTAAAGTTAAATGACTTTATGTGGTATAAAATAGATAAATAACTTTTTGTGATAATTCTTAAAGTTGAATGATTTTTATGTAATAAAAAATCAAAAAATAGCTTTTGTATGATAATGTTGAAATTTGTATTCAGTTAATGCAGTATTTGTTAGCAGAATAAGTTGCTTAATCTTGGGATGATTTGGATTTTAAACTTCTATTAGATTTCTTTAGTTATTGAGATATTTTAGATTTATTTAAATTTCAAATTGTCAGATTTTTGTTTTTAGTTGGCTATTTAAAGTCTTTTTATGCTTAATAAAAATATAAAAAGACATTTTCGATCTCTACTTTCAACCTTTTTTGCTGCACCATCTTTTAAAAAAATCAACAGTGGTGTCAAGAGCTTTATTGATCTTACTAGATCTCTGAGTTCATTTTGAAAAACTATTTTCAAAAACTATTTTCAATCCATTTTTCACTTGTGCTTTTTTTCAAATTACAAGGCTATTTTCAACTAATATTAACTTTTACTGATAAAAACTATCAGATTTGATCAGTAAAAATAAAATCATATTTTAAAACTTGTGATTTATGAAATATTCTGTTGGAAGAAAATTTTTACAACAACTTTTTTGTAAATCCTACAATTGTCAAAATTAAAATACTTTTAATAAAGTTTTAAGAGAAAATAGTGTTATTGATGATTGTTTTTACACACAAAACCCCCTANCCACAAAAAAAGAAGAAGAAGAAGAAGAAGAAACATTCATGTTATAAAAGGGTGCAAATTCAGAGACGCTTAAAATAATCTTCAAGCACAAACAACAAAAATAGATACTGAGGATGAGCAACTTCTTTAAATTGCACGGAAGCAAATGAGAAGTGTTGAAATTTGCTTTCAATTAATATAGTAATTATTAGCATAATAAGTTGCTTAATTTTTGGATGATTCAAATTTTAAACTTCTATTGGTCTATTTAGTTATTGAGATATTTAGGTTTTTAAAATTTCAAATTATGCATATTTTTGTTTTTAGTTGGCTCGTTATTTAAAGCCTTTATATGTTTAATAAAAATATAGAGAGACATTACTCAATACTTTCAATGTTTTTTGCTGCATTATTTTTTTTTAAAAACTAATACATAAACATAAAAGTGAATATTGGATGGGGTCAAGACGTTGTCGGGCACCAGCGGCTGACTCAAGTGCACCCCAAACCGCACGAAACCCGATTATTATAATTGCTCAAAATAGTCTTTTTTAGCTTCTAGGATCTATTTCTTAGTTCAAGATTCCTCTTACTAACTAGAATCAAAGAATTAGTAAATGTGCTCTGCCCAAAATGAGAATGGACTAGGGTTATGAACTTATAATATGATAATTGAGTTGATTATTCATTCCATAGCGAATTAGATTGAAATAGAATTATATACATTCTCATTATAAGAAGGGATCATTCGAACCTATTTAAATAGATACTATATTTACATATAAATCTCTATATCATCATTATATCAACCCTACTTTTTACATATCTCCACGGAGACCCATAACCACCTATGGAATTTACTTCTTTTTGGCTAAGGCGTTGGTGGTAACGTAAAGGTTTTACGCCTTTTGCTCTGACTCGTGTTATAAATACTAAGGTATATATGAACGATCAGAGAAAAGAAATTTGTCTGTCCAACTCTCAAGCTACCAAAAGCTCTGCTCTATGAGCTTTCAAAAATTCATGAAATTCTATTCTTCCATCTCTGTTTTCATCAAAGGCCATATCAATATATCCATCTCCATTTTCATCAAACATATTCTGACTTCTCTGTTTATGGTTGTTAGTGACCTGTTTACCAGCAACATCACTTGTATTACCATCAGAAGAGTAGCTGCAAAGGAAGAAGAGTATGATAAACCTCCATGTCATTGGCTTCCCATTTGTTAATTGTGCTTGTTAGTACTATGCAGGTTGAGAAAGTCATTTATTCCACATAATATTTATACAATATTTTAGATAATATCAACCGAGATGTCCGCATACCGTGACATCCCATCCTTCTATATAAATCCGCCCCAGTGTCAAATTATGTACAAGAATAATGGGAGGGAAAGTGCAATATTTCAATGTTTGCTGATTGAGAAGGTTTTATTGTATCGTATATGGTTTAATGTCAATTCCAAACAACAATATAGGCGCACACAATCGTAAATAAATTGCGTACACGGTAACATTATTAATTAATGGATTTACATCTTTTGCTCTGGATACTTTATGATAGTACTACTTAATAGTAGTAAGGAGGTATCAAAGAAGAAAAAGAAAATCTGAGTCTAACTCTGCTCGGAATCCCGAAAGCTCTGTTCCATGAGCTTCAAAAATTCACAAAATTCAATTCTTCCATCTCTGTTTTCATCAAAGGCCATTATCATCTTTTTGCAATCCTCCTTTGAAAACTCGGAGAAACCCATTCTCCAAATGAGTTTCATCAACTCATTTGCATCAATATACCCATCCCCATTTTCATCAAACACATCAAAAGCTTCTTTAATTTCTTCAAAACTAGGTTCTAATTCCTCAAACAAACCCGAAACCTCTGCCAACTCTGTTTTATCACCATTTGGATTGCAAAAACTCCTCAGCTTATCCATAACGTCTACCTCAACATCTTCCTTCATTAATTCCTTTTCATCATGGCCACAATTTTTCAAGGTGTACGATGAATTCTTAGCATCAGGAGGATTATTGTCATGGTTATCTCGACCGAACGCCTTCCGGACAGTGATGAAGAACAAAAGAATCGCTTGGAGTGAAAAAGAAAAACAAGAACATAAATCTTGAAATGTGCTTTGGATGCTGAGAATGGTACACCTTAAAATGATGCAAAAAAATTGATTTAGATCATCAATTATCTTCTTACCCAATAATGAAGGAGTAATTGGTGATATTGAAAACATGTTCTCCATTTGCAAACTTGTTTGTTTTTTTCTTGTTTGGAATTAAATATATTAATAACTCATGGGATGGTAGCAGAGACGAATTTGGTGTGTCTATATAGAGAGGTAGTTTAAACAAGTCTAGTCTTTGTGGAAATTTTGGAGGAAAGAATGGTGAAAAGGAAATCAAGTTTCCTAACATTAATTCCTAATAAAGTCATCATTATTGGTTCCTTGTATATTGGAATGTATAGCCAAAGTCGGCCATGCTGATTTCCTCGAAATTTCAGTTAAATCAAAAAAATAAAAAAGTAATGCGTGTTGCATCAGCAATATAATACACGTCTTAGGCTGTTAGAAATGGTTCACAAAATTGAATTAATCTATCTAAAGTTGGTAGTACTACTTTTTCTTTCCCCAGAAATAACGTCATTTATAATTATGCCGGTCCACAAAATACAAGAGTGAGATATGAAATAGCTATGCTCGATCACTTATTCTCTAAGATAATTAATAACTTTGTGACGTATAAAGATGATGTCAGTAGTTAATTATACTATCTCCGTTCCAAAATAATTAGTCAAACCTAGTTTTCAATTTGATTATCTAATTTTGATTTGACATGCAATTTAAGAAAAATAAAGTTGAATCTTATAATCTTAAATTAAAGATAAAATGTATTAAAATATTTTTTAATTTTGTGATGTTAAACATATCAGGTAGAAAGTATAAAATTGATATGTTGCCAAAAAAGAAAAAGAGACGTTCTTTTTGTAAACGGACCAAAAAAAAAATTGAAACGAAGAAAATAAATATTTTATGTTATGAAATAATAAAGCAATAGGAAGAATATTGAAAAGAAATTCTTATTTCTCTTTATGAGATGAAATACAATGAAGGAGACCCCCTCTATTTATAGGGATAATTCCTTACAACTTTTCTCCAAAAGATAGATTTTCACTATAATATAAACACATGTATCCACTACAATACAAATACCTTTATAGACATTCACCATAATACAAATAAGCTTATAACACTCCCCCTTGAATGTCTATTTGATAAATAATGTGACTCGTTAAAACCTTACTAAAAAAAAACAGTGAAAAAAAATCTAGTGAAGAAAAAAGAGTACACATATCTAATAATACGCATTTTGGTTGCCTTATTAAAAACCTTACAAGGAAAACCCAGTGGGACAAAACCTCGTAAGGGAAAAAGAGTACAACCCGTACTAACTCCCCCTAATTAGAACATCCTTGAATCTTTGCATCCCGATCTTCTGCATCATCTTCTTGAAAGTTACAGTTGGTAGAGATTTGGTGAATAAATCAACCACATTGTCACTTGAACGAATCTGTTGCACATTGATATCATCATTCTTTTGGAGCTCATGTGTGTAGAAAAATTTTGGCGAGATGTGCTTCGTTCTATCTCCTTTTTATGAATCCTCCCTTTAGTTGTGTTAAGCATGCTGCATTATCTTCATATAAAATTGTGGGTACTTTGTCACATTTCAAATCACATTTTTCTCTAATGAGATGTATCATGGACCTCAACCACACACATCAACCACACACATTCTCGGCTCGCTTCATGAATAAATTTATTATCTCAAAGACGATTCAATGGAAGGCTACGAGACTCGTTTTGTAGATCTCCAAGATAGGATAAGATCTCCACATATGGAACACATAGCCGCTTTGAGATGGAGCTTTGTGTGGGTCGATAAATAATTTCGCATCGGCATAACCAACAAGATCGGCACTACAATTATTAGAATAAAATAAGCCTCAGCATCTCCGTAGGTCCCTTTAGATACCGCATTTGTGTTTGATCACATTCCATGCCTCCTAGTAGGAGCAGGACTATCTTACACAAATTAACCGAAAAGGCTATATCAGGTCTTATGGTTTTAGCAAGATACATTAGTGCACCAATTGCATTAAGATATGGTACTTCAGGATCAAGAATTTCCTCGTTCTTTCTTTGAGGTCGGAATGGATCCTTATTCACATCAAGTTATCGAACAACCATTGGAGTACTTAATGGATGTGCATCATCCATATAAAAAAAATTTCAAAACTTTTTCCCGTATAGACATTGATGAATAAAGACACCATTTTTCAAATGCTCAATTTGCAAACCAACACATAATTTTGTCTTTTTAAGGTCTTTCATCTCAAATTCCTTCTTTAAATAATCAAGTGCCTTTTGGTGCTCTATCGGAGCTTCTAATAAAGCGTTTATGTCATCTACATAAACAACAAGTATGACAAATTTCGATGTTGTTTTTTTTATAACATGGGTACTTCATCATTTATATAACCTTCCTTAGATAAATATTCACTAAGACGGTTATACCACATGCGTTCAGATTGCTTCAAACCATACAATGATCTTTGCAATCTAATTGAATATATTTCTCGAGACTTTGAATGATATGCTTCAGGCATTTTAAAACCTTCCGGAATTTTCATGTATATCTCATTATCAAGTGATCCATATAGATAAGTTGTAACCACATCCATCAAATGCATTTCAACCCTCTCATGAACAGTGAAACTAATAAGATAACACAATGTTACTGCATCCATAACTGGTGAGTATGTCTCTTCATAGTCGACACCAGCCCTTTGTGAAAATTTTTGTGCAACAAGGCGTGCTTCGTACCTTTGTACTTCATTTTTCTCATTTCTTTTTCGCACAAAGACCCATTTATAGCCAACAAGATTAATACCATTAGGTGTTTGAGCTATAGGTTCAAAAATTTCACGCTTGACAAGTGAATTCAATTCTGATTGAATTGCTTCTTGCAATTTTGGCCAATCATTTCTTTGTCGACATTCTGTGACAGATTGAGGTTCAAGACCCTCACTATCTTGCATGATTGTTGCAACATTATATGCAAAGACATAATTCACCACTATTTTTTATCGATTAATTCAAGCATCACTTGGTTTTATGGATAGTTCCTCATTTTCTTGAGTCTCGGGCTCATTGATTCTTTCATGGATATCAAAATTGCTCAAGTCTTGAACTTTCATATGTGATTCTTTCGCAGTGTTATCTTGACAATTTATTTTTCTTTTTCTAGGATTTTGATCCTTAGAACCCAATGGTCTACCACGCTTTAAGCGTGCTTTGGACTCATTAGTTATGACACTAGTAGATGGTCATTCAGGGACATCAATTCAAATTGGGATATTCTCTGCAGGAATATGTGATTTAGTAATTCTTTTCAAATATGTAAATGCGTTTGGCCTTTGATTTGCAATTTTCTGCAGGTGAATAACCTTTTGTACTTCTTGCTCACAAATAGAAGCATGTGGATCAAGATGAGACAGTGATGGATTCTTTCACAAAATTTCTCTTTTGATTTTACTATTTTCTCCCCCTAATTTTGAAAAAACTGTCTCATCAAACAGACAATCTGCAAATCGAGCAATAAACATATCTCCAGTTAATGGTTCAAAGTAGCAAATAATAGAGGGCGATTCAAACCCAACATAAATCCCTAACCTTCTTTGGGGACCCATCTTTGTGCGATGTGGTGGTGCTACAGACACATATACAACACATCCAAAAATTCTAAGATGAGATATATTAGGTTCTTGACTCAAAACCAATTGCAATGGAGAAAATTTATGATTATTTATCAGTCTAAGACGAATAAGTGTTGCAGCATGCAAAATCGCATAACCCCAAACAGAAGCGGACAACCTAGTTTTCATGAGCAATGGTCTTGCTTGTTACACCCCGTAAATTCCCGGCACATAGATGGCCTATTCGCGTTTTGGTTAAGAATATTTGAAAGCCATACATGCTAGAAAAAGGCCCGGGGAAAGATCGGACAAGTGCCAAGTCGGCGCGTCGCAAGGCAAAATGCGACTTATAAATTGTATTTTGGGAATGCAACTTATAAATCGCATTCCAGGAATGCGACTTATAAATCGCATTCCCTGAATGCGATTTATAGTGTCCATTATATATAAGCCCAAACTTCGG
>JACEIK010000319.1:72077-137222 GCA_018107945.1 Datura stramonium | reverse complement strand
AGGTTTTGTACTTTTGCCAAATTCTCAATCAGTTTTTTGCACGGACTATACCTTTTCGAGGGATTTTAATTTTTGCCCTTAAATTTGTGGTCTTTAATTTTTGTCTTTATTACTTATTTAATAAAAATTTATGAGCCAAAATACCTTTAATTATGACATAATTTCGCTGACCAAGCTAATTTTGCATTGCAGAACTTTTTAGAGAAGTCTTGCCTTGGGGGCATAAATTCTATAGTATTGATTTGCAAGACGCGACTTTTAAAGAACATATGCCTTAAAGCATAACTTCTGTCACTAAACTTATGTCACGTGGCATAATTGGTGTCGTTGATCTGTTACCTTAAGCATAAGTTGTACCAATGAACTTATGTCTCAAGCTTAATATCTTTCGCCTTCAAGCATAACTTGTACCGCTGCAATTATGTCATAGGGCATAACTTATGCCTTGAGAATAATTTTTTATGTCTTGGAATATAACTTGTGTCCCTGAAGACATAATATTTTTCTTAAGCATAACTTGTGCAACTGAAGACATAATTTGTTCTTGAGCTCAATTTCTTTTGCCTTCAAATATAACTTATATCATAGTACTTATGCCTTGGATATAATTTCTTATATCTTGGGTCGTGACTTATTCCACTGGACTTATATCTGGGGCATAACTGTAACTGATTTTGTATCTTGCGAATTTTCTTTTGCTTTACGATTATTAAATTTTTTTTACTGTTAAAGGACATTTTATGACTATTTTTTAATGATTTAAAGCCTCGCGGGATAAAACATAAAAACCAGCAATTTTGAGAGATAAAAATTAAAGGTCATCCCGAAATAGGAGTATTTGCGTGAATGACCCATGCTCAATTCCCATCCCGTTAATAATAAACGAAACTAAAAAAATTTTGTGCTAGACCTTATTTCAGGGTGATCTTTAATTTTTACCTTTCAATAATTTAAGTAATAAAAAATGAGACAAAAATACCCTAATATTAAAAAAGAATCGCAAGACACATATTAGTCCTAGAAGGTACAAGTTCATACTACTAAACTTTTGCCCCAACGCACAAGTTCAATAGGTAGAAGTTACGCTATTGAAGTTCTGTCTCTAGGTACAAGTTCATCCCGTTGAACTTCTAGCTCAAGACACAAGTTCAGCGGACAGAAGTTCATGCAATTGAACTTCTGCCTCTAAGCACAAATTTATACTACTAAACTTATGCTCAAGGCACAAACTCATGATATTGATCTGTCCCTTAGGCACAAATTCATGCTACTAAAATTATACCCGTGGCATAACTTGTGTGAATTATATTTACGCCCTGAGACATAACTTGTGCAAAAATTTATGTCATGCGATTTTTTTTATTGTTAAAGATATTTTTCATCACTTTTTTATCGTTTAAATTGTCGAAGGATAAAAATAAAAAAACACAAATTTAAAAGATAAAAATAAAAAATCACCCCAAAATAAAAATAATTCTACGAATGACCCACTAAACTTAACAATATATGTCCAAATTAAAATACCCAACTCCTACGCAAACAATTACACGCCCTGCCCTAGTACATACACCTGTCACACAGTCACCACTCACCACAACTCAAAAGCCCCAAGGTTATTCTAGATTACAATTTATACCGGTCAAAGCTCTTTTCCTTCTTCGACTGTTGAGTGTAGGGGTTATAATTGTTAAGAACACATAAATAATTTTTGGATTTGAAATAATTTTTTGTTCCTTTTTATATTTGTGACACAATAGTTTTGAATTCAAACGGTTTAAACTATTAATTAGCTGATTGTGAAAAAAAAAGAAGTGAAATTGTAGGTAAATTGTTAGTTTATTTTACAATTTTGTTAAATGGTCTATTATTTGTTTCACCTTCTTTTTCCTGATAATTCCTGATTCCTTAACTAATGTATCATAACTAACTAATTCTAAACTAATTAAATATTGTATATAAAAAAGCTTAAATAGTTAGACAAATAAAAATTAATTAAGGAAAACAATAAAGCATCTATTAACCACCAAGTGAGCATTACAGCAAGACAAAATTTGACTCATTCTGTCCCTCCCCCAGCTACTATGATATTAAAAGAACTTCATAGAAACTAAAACTAGTACAAACTTAACCTACTACATCTATGCTACAAATGATACTTATTCAGGCACCTTCAAGTAGTCCTCTGCCCTCATATTGCTAAGGCAAGCTATCTGCCTTGCCAAGGATTTCACCATTGTAGCCTTTTTGTCAAAAATTCTTGCATTTCTTCTAACCCATAGACTGTGTAAAAATTCAGCATATATCAGCTTCACCATTTGTGCTCTATGAATTCTTCCTCAATTACTCCACTGGTGCAACCTATCCCATAGCTGCCTTGTGAATCTACATTCAGCCAACCACATCTAACTTTTCATAACTAATGATTATATTGTTTGTTTATTCTTATTTCATTGCCACTTTGGTGGTTTGTAATTTTTTTTTTTTTTTTACACACTGTGGATAATATAGTTTGACCGTTTTGAAATTGGTTATATATATAGCAAAATATCACGAAAAAATAATTCAAAAAATATTTTTTTTATTTTCATAAATATTTAATTTACTTTGTTTTGAAATTCAAAAGGCTTGATATATTAATTAAAATTTGAATGACCAAAATCTAGTGTCAATAGGTGATCTCCAACATAAATGGAATGGTCTTCGGTAATGACAGTGATTAAACAACAATATTATATAGTGATCGAAACAACGACGCCATTTGATTCAGACTGATACAACCCTTATTCTCTTATTACGTCTGAAATTTTTTATCATTCTTGAACACTTTCCACAAAAACTTTTAAACATCTAAAATTATATATTCTAACTTTTGTACTTTTAATGATCTAATATAATTTTTGGCACTAATTAACTAGTTGTAACTTTAGTGCATCAACAAATTCTTCATATCGATATTGTAATTCAGAAATGATATTTCTTCTGTTAATTTCAAAAATGTCTTTATGTACAACTGATTGAAAGTATAGATTTGACCATCTTCTAGAAAATTCATGTACTAATACACACCGAAAGCTCAAATAATCATGAATAAGCATTTTAGCACCCTGAAATGAAAAATATGCAATTTTGGTCATGAATAAGAAATGAGTATCGCTCAATAGCTCATTTGTGATGGACCGGTCAAGTTTCATGGTAGAAAATTCATGTGTTAATACACACCGAAAGCTCCTATAATCATGAATAAGCGTTTAATTCTTCCTATCAACAATATGTAACAATTGGATAAGAGCCTAAGCTTCTTTACCTGAGGTTCTTGACAAAGAATTTGATCATCGCATNGATTGATGAAATAACAGATCTTATATTTTATATACTTTGACTTGACTAATCTTTATGGTGCTAGAATTCTTCCTTTCTAATTCCGATTCTTTTGGTAGTTGTTAAAAAGGGTTTACATAAGTTGCTACATTTTCTTTTCTAGAAATTTGGTTTGGAATCTCTGGCTAATATTTTGTTTCTTTATTTATGAAATGAAAGATGCAATTGAGATTGTTCATAAGAGATTGTTTGGAAAATTACTATGTAATTGGATTTTAATACAATTGAGTGTAATTATATAGTTTGATATGTTTGTTTAATTATGTAATATTTGATCAATATGTAATTGGGTGTAATTAAAGGAAGATAATTGCACACTTCAATTTCTAGGATTGAGGTAAAAATTAGTGGTAATTACATGATGTAGTTACATGCTTACCTATAACTTTTTTTAATTTCACTTTTTTTTATTTCTATTATCTTTAAGTTCTTTTTTATTTCTATAATTTATTTCCTTTTTTATTTTTATTTCTTGTGTTTTCTTGTGATTTCTTTTCTCTTTTTTTTTTATATTTTTTTTATTTATCATAGTGTGCTATTAATTTATTTTTTCAAAATTATATCTTCTAATCTTTCAACGAATGAAACATTAACAAACATGGCTTATAGTGGATGATGTTATGAAAGTTGAATTTTCATTGTTTAATGAGATTATAAACTCTTATTTTCTTTTCTTTTGAATTCTTTATACCTAAGTTATGTTGAAGCTTATTTTATATTGTATTTGGGTAGAATGTACGCAGACCTTACCTCTACCTCAGAGGTAGAGCGACTGTTCCCGATAGACCCTCGGCTTATAAAGCAATAGTATCAAAAAATATAATAGCAGTAGAGGACAATATACAATACAAAACATCACTAGTAACAGCATCAACCACACGATAGTCACAACAATTAATAACAGACATCGAAAGACAGGAAACTATAAGGGTCGTACTAGGCCTACTACTAAGGGTGACAAAATAGTGCAACACACTGCAATCTACTACTATGCTACCCTAATTCACGTACTCCATAACTTTCTATCGGGTTAAGTCCTCGATAAGTTGCAACTGCGCCATATCCTTTCTAATCACCTCTCTCCATTGCTTCTTCGGTCTACCTCTACCTCTCCTAAAATCATCCATAGCCAGCCTCTCACACCTCCGCGCATTAGCACTCAGGCACCTCCTCTTCACATGTCCAAACCACCTTAGTCTCGCCTCATGCATCTTTTCCTCCACCACAGTCACTCCCACCTTGGCCTGAATATCATCATTTCTAATTCTATCCCTCCTAGTATGTCCACACATCCACCGTAACATCTACATCTCTGCCACCTTCATCTTCTACACATGAGAGTTCTTTACTGGCCAGCACTTCGCTCCATACAACATAGTTGGTCTAACCACCACTCTATAGAACTTTCCTTTAAGCTTTGTTGGCACCTACTTATCATAGAAGACACCGGATGCGAGCCTCCATTTTATCCATCCTGCACCAATATGGTGGGCAACATCCTCGTCGATCTCACCACTTCCTTGAATAATAAATCTAAGGTACTTGAAACTTTTCCTATTTTGAATCATTCGTGTACCCAACATCACCTCCACATCATTCTCTTGCCTCACATCACTGAATTTACACTCCAAATACTCTGTCTTGGTCCTGCTCAATTATTACACCCCGTAAATTCTCGACACGTAGATGGCCTACTCGCATGTTGGTTAAGAGTTTTTGAATGCCATTCATGCTAGGAAAAGGCCCGTGGGAAAGATCGGACAAGCGTCAAGTCGACGCGTCGCGAGGCAAATGCGACTTATAAATCGCATTCGACGAATGCGACTTATAAATCGCATTCAAGGAATGCGACTTAAAAGTCCCAAGAATAAAAGAGACTCCCACTTCGGTTTATTTCATTATTATTTCATAATTTTCAGAGAACACGCAGGAAAACAGGGAGAACGAGGTTTCTTGTTAATTTTCTTCCGATTACGCCATCAAACACGGTCCAAACTCGAATTAATCTCAGATACCGAGGTATTTAGCAGCAAGGAGCATTCCTACGGGTTTAGTTTCGCGGAAATTCACCGCGAATCGTCGTGCTACCGAGCCCAGGTAAGTGGAATTGCTCCAAATTAGTGTCAATATACTTCCTAGCTCCTAAAGTGAGTATTTCTCCTTCTGGACTTTTGAGAAATAGAAGCGAGTTTTCGACCGTTTTTTGATAAGCCAAAATTGGGGCTATATATATATCGAAAGTAATGTTTTCTTCCAGAATATTAGTGTATTCAGTTCTAATTGATATATATATATATGAATGCAGCTGGGGAGAACATAGCAGAAGTACTGACCGAGCCTTCTCGCCCGTTAGTCGAAAAATCCGGCCAAGGTATGTTAATTCCTTCTAAGTTAGTAATCCAAAGACAAGAGATACGTGATACATAGAAGAAAGAATTCAGAAGTTTATAAATTTGTCCAGTATGGCTTAGCAAGCATGTTTTATAATATTATGATATATATTCGAATGAAAGTTTGGGGCAATATCAGACAAGAAGATAATATCTCAAATACGATAGCCTACGATAATATCTCGTATACAGATAGTTCAGTATGAGAACTTATAACATGGTGTAGTAAGAATTCTAGAATAAGAAATCAGAATACAGATAGTATTTTCAGTTCAAAACATGCTTGCTATACGTGATCCTGTTTGTTGAGACTCGCTTGTGCTACGAGGGCACCCTTGCCGTCCTCGCCGCCCGGGTTGGTAATCGTGTCGACCCACCGTAAGGATGGGATACGCCACCCAAGGAGTGTATGCCGTCCGCAGTAGGACGAAGATGGGATGGAGCATTCCACATATCAGACTCGATCGCAGCAAGTATAGCTACCATGTTGTGCGCTTGCGCCTGTAGGGGAAGATTACAGATATTGCATACGCTAGCGCTTACGCTACAAAGATGGGGTGGAGTCCTTCGGGCTCAGACACAGTTATTTATATAGAAGGCCATAGCCTGAGATGGAGACCCAGAGGCCAGTAGAGGTGCCTGCAGTAAGTAGACGAGTGGAGTGACTTATTTTTGGATGGTTTTGACCCTAGTAGGGGGTATTAGATTGTTTGTTGGTTGGCACCTTTCTCAGTTTATGGGGATAGTATTGTCCTGCTTGCTATATATAAGTATATATATGTTATATATTAGCTAATAGACAGCAGATCGCCACGTCGACAGGTATGCTCCTACCTTACTCGCACAGAAAGCCCGTTTCTGCATTCTATCGGGCCGTGATAGCCCATATTTCTTACTGGGTTTCGTAGTTTCTAATTATGTTATTTACATTCGCTATGTTCAGCCTTGCTTTGCATACTGCAATTAGTGGTACTGACGCCCGTTTGGGGCGCTGCATTACTTGCCATGTGTACTAGATGAGGTGCCATCCTCGTGATTCTAGCCACCATTAAGTCATCGCCCTGCCATCCTGAGCTAGACAAATAGAGGTCTATTTTCTTTCTTTGTTATACAAGATGGGTAGGGTGGGCTTCATCTTGACCACTTATCAGTATTCCTGAAGCCAGATTGTGTATATACTCTCATGGTTAGTTGTGGCCGGGTCGTGTGTGGTGGGGCCGTATGAGGTTAGTTATTTATGTTGGCCGTATGGGCCCAATCCAGCTTAGTAGTGGTGACCTTGTCTGTCAAGTAGCTGTTTAGCATCTGTTGTTTGATTCAGAAATAACTAGTCAGCATGGTGGCCTTGTTTGCCCGCATAGGCCTCTTATATTGATATGATTCTCAAGCTAGCCGATGTTACAAAGACATGTGGTTATAGGCCCAGTCGGCCTGGGAGGTTGTGATTTATAGGTGTTATATAGCCTGCTGATTCCATGAATCTAAGTTAGAGCCATCTAGGCACCATATGTGCTTAGGCTCAGTAGTCTAGCAGTTCAGTCCTAATAGGGCACTGTGTACCAAATATAACACTCAAGGCGGGGCGTGACAATCTTCGTATCAGAGCAGTAAGCTGTGTCCAGTGGAGTCTCATGAAGCCGTGCTAAGTGGTGAGTCTTTGTCTGGACGTGTTGTGCACCACATTCTATAGGCAGGAGGCTGCAAGGCATAATAGGATGGTTACTCTTTCTTCATATTCAGTCATGCCATAGAACAAGACAAGATAGGTTCAAGTTCTTAAACTTATCATATTCTTTGTCTACGATAAATGGCAGACCAACACACTCGCCACAAAGTGTAAGGTTGGATACCGCAGTTAGGAGAAGGCACTAGGATGCCTAGCTTCATTCAGAGTCAGCCTGGATTCGAGGGCGATATAGAGGCGTCACTGGCTGCCTTCCCTGCCAGCCTCTCATCTCACTGTGAGTCATTCGGAATGACACCGCTTCCTATAGCTCCCTGTACTCTACACCATCCGACTGCAGCTCCTTAGCAGTTGTTATGTTGGCACAAACATGCCACTAGCGCCAGTCAGTGCCACTCTGTAACAGCAGATCCAGCTGGGGTGGATCTGGCAGCTTCAGGGCTTTGGAATTTTTGGTATCGGGGTCTCCCCATGTCATGGTGGTCAGACCAGCAGAGGGACCCCAGATTTTCTAGATCGATGTAGAGAATTTTCGTGGGTCATGCATGTAACACCTACAGACTCAATTGAGATGGTAGTATTTCATTTGCCAAGTAGACATAGTTGTATTATGGTACAAGAGTTGGGAAAGGTCTCGAGGAGAGATGTCAGCCTCTTCGACCTCGGTCCAGCCTTCCTGAGGCCTTCCCGGACCGTTATTTTCCATGGAGATCTGGCAGGCTCGGATGGATCAGTTCTTGCACTTGGAGCAGGGGGCGAGGAGCGTACGAGAATATGCCTACAGTTTGATTCCTTAGCCCGCAATGCTCCAACTTTATGGACACTATGCCATCCGTAGTCCACCGCCATTATGGGTCCGAAACCCGTAATACACCAGGCATGCATGACAACTACATTACGGGAAGATATGACATTGCCCGGGTGCAGGCCTTGCCCAGCCTATTGAGGGCCTTAGACAGCGGCAATAGGACAGTAGACAAACAGACCAGCGCCACAGGATAGGTCGGATGAGACATGAGGGAGATTCAGGAGGAGACCCACTCGGCCGAGCTGTGCTCTAGACCCCCACCTCCACCACAACAGCAGAGGGGTAGATTTATCTGCTGAGGGCAGCCAGAGTCTGGTGGCAGTTCGAACGGTGGATTCACCATAGCAGAGGAGGGTAGAGCAGAGCAGAGCAGACACGCACCACCACCCCGCCTCATTTGCAATGGACCTCACATTCAGAGCTTTCGTAGATACGCTCCTCTTAATGTTATATATGGTGGGCAGGAGGGGCATCGAATGAGAGATTATCCGGCCAGGGGGATAACTGAGATAGCCAGGATAGGGAATCCGCGGTGACCACGAGCCCGCAGAGGCCTCGGCAGGGCGAGGGCCTCGTGCTCAGCGGGTGGAGGCCGAGGTAGACGAGAGTTTCTAGTCAAATGTGCTCAAGCCGTACCTATGCATTACTAGAGAGACAGGACTCAGAGGCGTCTCCAGATGTGTAACAGGTATGATGATCATTTGCTCATGCCCTTCTTATGTATTGATTGATCTAGGGTCCACTTTGTCCTACTTTACCCTGCATTTGTGGTTTGAAAGTTTAGTGTTGCACTGGGACTGTTAATGAGCCTCTTCTCAGTATCTACACCCCTTGTTGACTCAATTATAGCTAGCAGGATTTATTGAGGGTGTACAGTAGAGGTTGCTGGACGTCAGACTACAGTAGATCTAGTAGAACTGAAATGATTGATTTCGGGATGCCATTACTGGTATGGATTGGTTAGTGTCGTGCTATGCCAACGTAGAATGCTGTACCAAGACGGTCCGATTCCACTTTCCAGGGGAGGTAGTGCGAGAGTGGAAGGACAGCACAGCTACGCCAAAAGGAAGATTTATTTCCTACCTTCTCAGCGAGAAGTTGGCTAAGAGATGTATTTACCACCTAGCCGTGGTTCGTGATGTTCGTAGAGTCTCCGGCACTCCGCCTCTGTCTCCAAAGGGTGAATGAATTCTGATGTATTTCCAGACGAGCTACCTGGTATTCCCCAGAAAGGGAAATAGATTTTACAAATCGACTTGGGTTACCAGGCACTCAGCCCATATTAATTCCTCCGTATCAGATGGGCTCACTAACTCATGTAGAATTAAAGGAGCAGCTGAAGGATCCGTTAGATAAGGGCTTTTATCAGGCCGAGTACTTCACCGTGGGGTGCGCCAGTCCTATTTGTGAGAAAGAAGGATGGCTCGCTCCGCATGTATAGATTACTGACAACTGAATAAGGTTACAAAGAAAGAATAAGTATCCGCTCCTTTAATAGATGATTTGTTTGATCAAGCATAAGGGCCGATATTTCTCCAAGATTGACTTACGGTCCGGATACATCAGGTACGAGTTCGTGAAAGAGACATTTCCAAAACAGCCTTCAGGACCCGAATGGTCACTTTGAATTTTTAGTTATGTCCTTTGGGTTGACGACGTGCCAAGAGATGGCGGACCCGATGAACAACACCTCTCGCACTCATACCGACCTCGGCTCGCGGATAGTATTTATCGATGATATTCTGGTGTATTCTCGCCCGAGGCGTAATTCACCGTGCCCACTTACGACAAGGCTCCGCATTCTTAGGGACCGTCACCATATGCTAAGTTTTAAAATGTGAATTTCCGATGAACTCAAAGAGCCTCTTGGGGGCATATTGTACGGATGTGCCGGTATACAAAGGACACACGTAAAATAGAAGCACTCAAAACATGGCCTAGACCTACCACCACCGGTCCGTAGCGTCAGATTGTGGGATATTATAGAAGATTTGTTGAGGATTCTCCACTATAGCTGCACCTATGACTAAGTCAGATGCTTAAAGAAGTAAAGTTTCAAAATGGACAAAGGTATGTGGAGCGTAGCCTAAGAATTAAGCGACGACAACTCGCCTGTGTTAGCATTACCCGAAGGTACTGCAAGGTTATTCAAAGGTATTGTGACGCATCAGGTATTGGGTTGTGTTGTGTGTTAATGCAAGACGGTATGGATTGCATATGCTTCCCAAAAGCCGAGGAACACGAAGGAATTACCCTACCCACGCACTGGAGTTAGCCGCGTTGATCCACGCCTTAAAGATATGGAGACATTACTTGTATGGCGTCCATGTGGATATTTTCACACATCATAAGAGCCTACAATATATCTTCACTGCAGGAGTTGAATTTATGACCGCATCGCTGGTTGGAGTTATTGAAAGATTACGACGTGGGCATTCGTATTATCCTAGAAAAGCCAATGTAGTGCGTATGCTCTCACTGTAAATCGCTGGGGGAATTTAGCATATTTTCTACCCGTTAAAGGGGGAGTTGGTCAGAGAAATACATCAATTAGCCAGCCTAGCTGTCTGTGTAGCGTAAACAAGAGGACAACAGAGCGGTAATTCACCGTTGTGTCGTCATTAGTGATGGAGGTAAAGGAACGACAAAAAAGGAAGATCCCGACTCGGTCCACGGTTGACAATTTAGCACGGAAAGCGCCGGGGACTTTCTGATAATCGAGGATGAAGTGCTGTGATGTAAGGGCCACCTCTCAAGGTCTAAACATTTCTGGTGGCTCCGCCAAGACATGAATGAGGCACATTACGCCCGCTATTCTCTCCACCAGCGTGACGAAAAATGTACCATGATATCAAGGAAATCTACTGGTGGCCAAGTATGAAAAGAGAAATACCCGAATTTGTAGCCCAATGTCCAACCTGCCAACAAATAAAAGCGGAACACTTAAACCAAAGTGGTTAACTCAGACATAACAGGCTCTCCGAAATGGAAAGCAAAGTGAACATGGACTTTGTAGCAGATTTCATTCTCGTACCAGACATAGACATGATTCCACTTGGATAATAGCCACGACCGACGAAATCGGCCCACCCGCCAAAGGGAAAGCTACTTTCTCTCGCCGAAGATTATGGCGAATTGTATATCGTGAGAACAGTTAGATTACATGGTGTTCCAACATTCATTATCTCCGAAAGAGGAGCACAATTTACCGCTAGATTTTAGCAGTCATTTCGTAGAGGTTTGGGGAACGCAGACACTTGAGCACAACATTCCACCCTCGGGACAGATGAACAGGTTGAACGCACTATTCGTACGCTCGAAGATATGCTACGAGCGCAGTGTGTGCTAAATTTTGAGGTAGCTGGACGAGCATTTGCCGCTAATTGAGCTTGCTTTAAGGGCCAATAGCTATCACCGCCTATCCAGATGGCGCCTTCGAGGCATTGTATGGGCGAAAATGCGCATCACCGCTGGGTCAAGGTTTAGTGGAGAGTCAACATTGGGCCGATATTATTCAACGCCGAGGAGAAGGTAAAGTTTATCGAGAACGCCTACGATTGCACAAAGCCGCCTTAAATCGTATTCCGATGTGCGGCGCAAAGACTGGAATTTGATGTGAATGACTGGGTATTTCGAGTATCTCCTGGCGAAAGGGGTGATGAGACTGAGAAGGGTAAGCTCTACCCGAGTTCTGGGCCTTATTAGATTCGGTCAAGAATAGGCCAAGTGGCATATGAGTTGAACTTACCTTCAGAATTAGAATCCGTCCATCCAGCTTTTTCTGGGTATATCTATGCTAAGAAAGTGCATCATGAGACCCATCCGAGTTAAATTCCAATCCAGGATATCCGTGTTACGGGAGTCAGTCTATGAAGAGGTTCCAACAGCTATTTTAGATGCATATTCTTAGATTTATAGAACCAAAGATATCGCTTCTGTCAAGGTACTATGTATGTAACAAGAACCGAGAGGAGATGACTTGGGAGGCAGAGGAAGATATGAAAATCAGATATCCTCACTTATTTCAAGCCTAGTCAATCAAGAGGTATGTTAGTATTGTTATTTTATACAAAGGCTTCCATCTTATATGTATAAATGACATACCTACTCTAGCCTTTATGAGATGAATGCTATAGCATTGTGTAGAGGCTTGTATTGACTTTTCGCATTTCTGTGTTTTTGAGATAGTCCATATTACAGGGGAAACTTCATAAAATTTTTCTAGAAATAAGTTGAGAAGTTGAGAATTCCTATAGTTAGAAGTTTACATTCGAGGACGAATGTTCTCTAAGGGGGAGAATGTTACACCCCGTAAATTCTCGACGCGTAGATGGCCTACTCGCATGTTGGTTAAGAGTTTTTGAATGTCATACATGCTAGAAAAGGCCCTGGGAAAGATCGGACAAGCGCCAAGTCGGGCGTTGCCAAGACAAATGCTGATTTTCATGGGGTCGAGATCGGCGACCGACTTATAACGATTCGACCTAATGCGACATATAAATCGTATTCCATGAATGCGACTTATAAGTCGCATTCCAAATTCCAAGAATAAAAAGTGGCCTCCCACCGGTTTATTTCATTATCATTTCATACCTAGAGAATACTGAAACAGTGAGTTAACGAGGTTTCTTTAAAATTTCCGCCGATTACGCCGTCAAAATAATTTCATTCCTAAAACTGAATTAATCTCTAGATACTGCATTTTAGCAGCAAGGAGCATTCCTATGAGCTTTTCTTAGTTTCATGAAATTTTAATTTTAACTGCCGTGCTAATGAGCCAAGGTAAGTGGAATGGTTCAAATTAGTGTCAATATACTTAGCCCTACAAAGAGTATTCTTTCTAGGACTTTCGGAAATAACGAATTTTGACTGTTGATAAGTCAAAGTTTTAAATGAGATATATAGTTATATATATATATATATATATATAAATGCTGGGAGAATACAGAGGTACCTCGACCGAGCTTCGCCTCGTTAGTCGGAAAATCAAGCGAAGGTATGTAGCTAATTCCTTCGCAAGTTAGTAATCCAGTACAGTAGATAGCGTGATACATAGAAGAAAGAATCTAGAAGTCAGAATTGAGTCCAGTATGAGCTTAGCAAGCATAGTTTTATAATATTATGATATATATTCGTAATAAAGTTTGTAAGTAATATCGGATAAATGTATAATATCCCAAATACAAAGATAGTCGACAATGATAATATCTCAGATACAGGATAATACAGTTCAGCAAACTGCATAAATACGTAAAAGAGTTCAATGAGAAATCGTAATATAGATAGTATTTCTGGGCCCAAACATGCTTGCTACGTGATCCTTGTTTGTTGAGACCTGTTTAGGCATAGGCCCCTTTGAGCGTCCTCGCCCTAGGTTGCACCGTGTCGGTTCCACCGTGAGGGTGGGGACACGCCACTCCAAGGAGTGGCATCCCGTCCGCAAAAGAGGGACGAAGATGGACGGAGCATTCCCATGCTAGCCGATCAACATAGCAAGTATAGCTACCATGTTGTGCGCCATACCAGGGGGCGACATGTATACAAACACGCTTACAATTTACAGTTACAGTACGTAAGTCCTTCGGGCTCAGACACAAGAGTTTATATCGCAGGCCATAGCCCGAGCCGGAGACCTAGGGGGCCGCAGAGGTGCTCGTAGTTAGTAGACGAGTGGAGTGACTTATTTTGGATGGTTTGACCGTGAAGATAAATTATTTGTTGTTGGCACCTTCCGGCTTAATGGGGGCTGGTATTAGTCCTTGCTTGCTATATATATATATATATATATATATTATATATTAGCTAATAGACAATAGATCGTCACGCCGACAGTATGCTCCTACCTTTACCTCAGACAGAAAGCCCGTTTCGTATTCTATCACTTGCATGGGCCCTTATATTTCTTACCGTTCGTGAGTTTCAATTATGTTATTTACATTCAGTTATGTTCACTTGCTTTTGCATACTGGCACCAAAGTGGTACCGACGCCCGCTTGGGGCGCCGGTATTACTTGCCCGTGTACTCATAGACGAGGAGCCGATCCCCTGATTCTAGCGCCTCATTGAGTCATCGCCTCGTCATCCGGAGCTAGACAGCTAGAGGTCTATTTTCTTTCTTTTGTTATACAAGATTTGGTAGGTGGGGGCCCCGTCCCGACCATCTTATCGCATTCCTGTAGGCTTGCATTGTGTATATATCTCCCTATGGCGGACAGCTTACGTAGGGGCCGCATATGTTTAGTTATTTATGTTGGTCGTGTGGGGCCTAACTGGGCTAGTAGTGGTGACCTTGTCGGTCACGTAGCTGCTTAGCAACTGCTGTTTGATTCAAATAACTAATCAGCATGGCTGACTTGTCGCATACCCGCATGTGCCCCTTATATTGATATGATTCTCGGGTTAGCTAAATGTTACAAGACAGGTGGCTATAGGCCCGCCGGCCGGAGGCTGTATTTACGTACTGCTATAGCCCGCGTTGATTCCATAACTGCTAGAGCCAGCGACACCGCATGTGCTTAGGCTCGGGAGAGTCGCGGGCCAAAGTCCTAATAGGGCACCAGGTGCCAGCCTGTGCCCCAAGGCGGGGGCGTGACATCAATTTAAATCCTTTAGACTCCAAGGTTGCCCCAAACCTCCAAATTAGAGTTTATGTCGCCGCGAGTATCGTCAATCAAAACTATGTCATCCGCAAATAACATATGCCACCATGGCACCTCCTGACCCTCAAGGTCAAAGTATCAATTACCAAGGCAAATAAAAGGGTTAAGTGATGACCCCTAGTGCAACCTCTATCAAACCGAAAGTGCTCCAAGTCACCTCCCACCGTCCTTATCCGAGCCTTAAGCTCCATCATACATATTCTTAAGCACCCTAATGCCCACTAGTACGCTTCTAGCCTCCAAGCAACAGCAACATTCCTCAGGACCTTGTCATAAGCCTTTTCTAGGTCGGTGGAAGCACTTGTGGTGGAAGGATTCTTTTTTCTTCCTCCTCCTTGGTACTTGCTCCAAATTCTACCCCTTACGGTGATAAATGGCTTCTATAGTCGAGCGCCCGGCATGAATCCGAACTAATTTTCAAAATTGCACGCCCTTCACCCCCGCTTCCACCACTCTCTCCCAAACCTTCATAGTGTGGATTAGCAATTTGATACCCCTATAGCTATTGCAATTCTAAATGTTACCCTTGTTTTTGTACAACAAACGTATTCCATCTCCATGCCTGCATCTTCGTTGTCTTAAACATGACATTAAACAATCAATAACCACTCCATACCATCTGCGCTTCCAAAATTCCACTGAAATCATCGTGTCCGGTCGCTCTACCCCCTTACGCATACTATGAGTAGCACCCTTAACTTCCTCAACCCTTATACGCCTATAATACCCACAATGCTCAGCTCCCAACATAATGTCATTGTCCCCTTTCTCGCTTAAGAGTTTATGAAAGTACACCTGTCATCTACGTCTAATAAGTGCCTCTTCCACCAACACCTTGTCATCCTCATCCTTGATACACTTCACTTGGTCCAGTCACGAGCCCTCCTCTCTCTTGCCTTGGCCAGCCTTGTACAACTTCTTATCCCCTTATTGCATTCCAATTAGACATAAGCGTTCTGCACACATTTTGCCGTTGTAATCGGCTAACTTTACTCTCTTTTCGCACCAACTTATATCTTTCCCTATTCGTCTCTCCCTCGTTCATCCTTACTCTTCACCACTCTACGTACGCCACCTTCTTCTTTCTTCCACCTTCGTTGTACTTCTCCATCCACCACCGGGCCCCCTCGGCACCCCCCCCCAAACGGCCCTAGAGACCCCCAATACCTCTCTAGCCGCTTTCCTGATGCAACTAACAAATTCCATCCCACATACTATCCGCTCCCCACTACTCCCCCAAGCCCCCATATCTATCAATCCCCTCCCATCTCCGCAGCACCGGCTATAGTCAAGCCACCCCATTTTATCTCGTGGCCGAACATCTACCTCCCTCCTCCTCTTCCCCAAAGAAAAAGGAGAGAAGATAAGAAATATAAATTTCAAGTAATGGTGATCATAATAATAACATTGTAATTACACTATAGTTACATCATAATAAATAAATAGGCCATTGTAATTAATATAATTATTATCCAATAATTATACCAATTTCATTTGCGTCAATGACTTTTCAATATTCTAAATGTTTTTATACATGCATAGTAAAAAGATGTCATTTTCGTGTGCAATGTTTGAAAAGCTATATAAAAACTAAAGTTTAAAGATAACTACAGTATTATCCGCTTGTTTATTGATCAAATAATTACTTAATCAATATTAAATATTGAATTGATTTTACCAAAAAGTACAATTACATTATTCAATTTTCAATAAAGTTAAAATTAATTGTTAGTCAAAGAATGCAATTGATTCGTTAAATAGTTAAATCTACTTGTTTTGTTATGAGAATATTTGTATGAGGATGACTGGTAAAAAGTAAATTTTATTTTGTGTTGGTTATAAATACACTTTCACAGAAAAATGCTGTTGGTTATAATTATTATTTTTCAAAATGAAATAAATCTTAAACTTGGAGAGGTTAAAAATAATGGGACACCTGATCATTTCATAACAATGCATAATGTAAAGTCAAGCTTACTTCTTCCAAGAGAAATAATTTTGAAACCAATTTCTTGTCCTTTTTTGTTATTTTGGTAAAGTGGTCTGTCATTCTATATAAGGATTGAAATTATTTCTTGTGATCTGACTTGTCTTTCTTGTAAGCACAATAATACTTCTACCTTGGATTTTGCTATTATTGTTCCTAAAGTGTTTTAACTTCCCCATTATTTCTATTGGACGAATTATATGATTTATCAAATTAAATAAAAATATTTTTATTTTTTTTATTTTTTTTATTTTTTTTATTTTTTTTATTTTTTTTATTTTTTTTAAATAATATATTTATCTTATTATATAAAATAGTATTACTTTATTTATTTTTTGATACAAATTAATAAAAATTTGAGTACTGTTTTAAAATTCAAACCCACATCTAAGTAATCTAAATTTTGGTGGGGACAAGAGGGAGACAATCTCTCTACATTTTGATCTCGGTTTTTTAACCATATTGAAATAACAACAACTATGTCAAAAAATCTTGGGATGGGTGGAAATTCTTGATTCATCTTTAAGAATGTTACCAAACTTAACTATCTAATGATTTATACTTGATACATGTATCAAAAACTCATTTATCTAAATGAAAGTTATGTGTTTCATCGAAATATTATTGATACATCCTAAAAAATGTATACACAAATCAAATAGTCTATCTTCTGTAAAATTCTATACATATTAGATGTTTCGGCAAATACTACTGTAATACATTGATAAACATGTGAGTAATTTTTCAATTTATAATTTATTCAAGATAAGATACATAGCAACAAAGCAATAGGCAAGATTCCCCAAATTGATACACGAAGCGATATAGGTAATTTACATTCATGTATCACTGGAAAAAATTGATACATACTAATAACAAGTGGTACAAATGTATTGATACACACAAATTAATACATTGATGCATAACAATTAAATTATCACTAACTGGAGCATCGATACATATGACAAAACTCATCTATCTAAACGAAAGTTATGTATTTCACTGAAATTTGATACATACTAATAAGCATCAAAAGATTTGATACACATACAAATATAACGGATAAACACAATATCATCAATTTCAATAGTCAAAATTCAAAAAAACAAATACACAATCAAAGAGTCTTCATAGTGTACTCCCCGCTTTCATTTCTTCGCAGTGGTGAAGAAGAGCTTCTCCATCAGAAAGATTGTTAATCAAATCTGAGCTTTGATTTCTCCAACAATGGTAGACATAACTAATACAATTATCTGCATCTTCTTCACCGAAAAGATCAATCTTTTTTGCTTTCTTCGTAGATTTTGAATTTGTATAGTATTGGGGCTCGTTTATGTAAATCTAATAATACTTCCATGATAGTTTTCTTCTTCTTTGCCCAACCAGGATAAAATCAAACTCTAAAGATATCACATAGCTGAGAGAGAGAGAGAGAGAGAGAGAGAGAGAGAGAGAGAGAGAGAGAGAGAGAGAGAGAGAGAGAGAGAGAAGGAAGCAATTAATCACGGCCAAAGTGATGAGAGAGAAAATCTGATGAAATTTTGAGCAGATTTGGGAGAGAAATTTTCAGGCAAGCAATGAGAGAAAAAGGAGATTAAAATTGGAGAGAGAACACAATTAAGTTAGAAAGAGAATATAAAAATTTGATACAATAGTAAGGGACTGCTTTGGTTACTAGGATAAAAATTAATTCTTAATACATGAATAACTTAGTTATTTATGTATTAATTTTATACCATATTGGTTACTAAATAGGATAAAAGTTATTCAAGTATTAATGTTATACAATATTTGGTTGTATTTGTAGTAATTCTACATGATTAAAACTTACATAACTTATGAGGAAATCTATGTATAACTTTATGCATAGTAGAAGGTGGAATAAATTAAAGGGTATTAGTTATACATGAATAAAATAATAAAATTACACATTTACCCCTATTTACTTTTAAAATCTTTTAATTTGATACTCTTTTAAAAAATTATATTTTATTTCTGCGTAAATAGAATTAGTTGTTTTTTTATTTGATGTATCTTTAACATATTTAATCTTAAATCTTAAAAAATAAAATATTTTATATATATATATATATATATATATGCAAAAATCATTATTGACCACTTTTTTTTATTCTGTACATTTACACTTTCATTTTCTTTTTAAAAAATTAATTATACAATAATTTTATAATATATTTTTATTTTAATCATTAAAATTAATTTCATGTGCAAGTTTGTGATGACTTTTTGAATGATTATTTAATTCATGCTTAACTACTTATTTAAGTTTAAGTTATCTTTTTTTAAGTTTATAATATTAATATTGCTAATATAATGTTTAATTTGCAATTTAAAAACCTGCATAACTAATCCTTGCATAAAATAATACATAGATTTTCTCATACTCTAATTCTATGTATTACTAAACCTACATAACTCTAACCTCGTAACCAAACGACTTCGATTATTTAAAAAAAATGGAAATTCGCTACTCGTAATTATTTTATCATTTTTGTAGTTTTTAATAAATTCATAATTATTATAAATAACTAATTTTAGTTTTTTTTAATATTTAGAATTTTTTAAAACAAAATGAAAATTATTTGAATTTCAATAAAGAATCTTTTGGGCTGAATTTCCTATAAATTTCTTGTTTTTTAATTTTCAAATTATTTAATTTTAAGGATAAAGGGTAAAATGAGCTTAAATTATACGAAATTGAATAAAAATATCATCCGTTAATAATTTAATTCAAAATATCCCTTATCGCCATTGATTTGGTCCAAAAATGCCTTATTGTTAATAGTTTGGTCCAATAATACCCTTTTTAGTAAATATTTTTTAAACACACTATTTTTCTAATAAAATATTATTTTTAAATGATTCTTTTCTATTTCTTTCTTTTTTAAAAGTTCTTTAACTAATAAAAAAAGTGAGGAAATATCTTCTTCTTTTTAATCTCGCTTTTATCAATTAAAGTAGAATAACTTTTAAAACCGATAATATATGTCAGTACATACACACACACACATCATAAATAGTATTTTCATCATTAATTTTTATTTAAATTTTAATTAAAAATTTTTTAATTATATATTCTAATAAAAAATATTTTATTTCTGTTAATCTTTTTTCTAATTGAAGTAGGATAAACATTACTAATATATTTCATGATTTAAAGTTAAATGAAAATAAGAATCAAAAGAAATTTTATCAAGGATATTTTAAAGATATTTTGTAATTTAAAGTAATGTGTAATAATTTTCGTATTTTATGACATTACAATTGTTGTATCTTAATCTACCATTCTTCAATCTTAAAGACAGAAATAAAATATTTCTTTTTATTTTATTAGATTTTTTATAATTATCTAAATAAAAATTAACAATAAATTATTGTGATTATATATATATGAAAATTAATAATGGGTTACAATATTTTATTAAAAAATATTTATTAAAAAAAGGGCATTTTTGGCCCACAAATAACAACAGGGGCATTTTTGAACCAAAATGTTAACACAGAGGCATTTTGAATGAAAACATTGAAAACAGACATTTTTGGACCTAACTATTAGTGGATGACATTTTGTTCAATTTCACATTATTTAAGGACATTTTTGACCCTTTTTTCTAATTTTAATTAATATATTTAAATTTGAAAATATTACACTAAGCAGCAGAAGAAAAACTGATATATCAATTTCCTACCGAACAAAGTTCTGTCGTGATCCTTATTATCACTTCTTTTTTTTTAAAAATAAAACTATATATTAAAAATGTTATTAGTAGAATTTGAATTGATGTTTTTTTTCAACTATGTAATGGGTGCAGTTGTTATCCATGGGCTTGTTTATCTTCACATACATTTGTGATGAGTTGATCATCTCCATTTTTAAAATAATAATATAACTAATAATAATAATAATAATAATAATAATAATAATAATAAATAGTTGATCAATCCTATAATACCTAAAATAAATCAACTCTATAATAGAGCCTACATGCTCTTAACACGTTTTTATTTATTTTTTATAGGGACGCGGATCCAAGATATGATGTCATGGTGTATGTATTTGAGACATAGTTCTCATTGACGATCCTGACGAGTTAACGCTAAGTTAGAAGTTGGAGACAGACCCTGAAATCTAAATGGTTTAGGTTGAGTAGGACCGAGACAGAATCCTTATAGTGCAAGTCTTGATGTAACCGAGGCCGACGTTGAAGTGAGGCTGATCTATTATCCAAGAAAACAAGTAACGATCGACAATGACGTCACACATCGCATTGATGCAGGGTGATGAAGTGCAAGCAGCCCTGGCATCTGGCATTGTCTATTGTATGATAAGAAGGTGCTATCAAAACTTAAACTCAAGTTCTACATTATGGTGGTTAGATCAACTATGTTGATCGACAGAAGTGTTTGGTCACAAGACTTCTATATTCAAAAGATGATAGTTTGCTAAGCATGAGGGATGCGGCGTGGATGTGTGGGCATATTAGAGAGAAAGTAGAAACGAAGTTATTCGATGGAGTATAATATGCAGGAAGCGAAGATGAGATGTGATTTGACATGTGAAAAGGAGATACACAAATGCCCCAAGGTGGCGGTGTTAGAAATTGGCCATTGATGATTATAGGAGATGTAGAAATAGGTCAAAGAAGTATTAATGAGAGGTGATTAGACCGGGAGCATGATGCACTGTAACTATCGAGGACATGACCTTAGAAGCTTGTGGAAAAAAAAAAAGTATTAAAGAGAGGTGACTGCACTGCATACGATGCATATGCACCATCAAGACATGACCTTAGATAGAAGGTTATGGAGGACACATATTAGGGTAGAAGCTTAGTAGGTAATAGAGCGTTGTCTTACTTATCCTTCCATACTAGTAGTTTGGTATTTCTTCTATAATTTCTTGTCCTTCTATTTCGGTACTATCTATTGTCTCTGTATTTCAATTAACACACTATTTTATTGTAGCTGGTGTTCTTTTTCAGAATACTTTGTCATGCTTTCTATAGTATCACAATTTCTTCACTTATCGTTATTGCTTTTTCGATCCGGGTTTGATATTTTTCTGAGCGAAAATCTATCAAACAGCCTCTACCTTCTAAGTATAGCGTAAAACTGTGATACATTCTATCCTCTCAGAAAGCCCTACTTACAAAATTATATTGATATGTTATTATAATACATCCCCATATGAACTATTAGTGAACCTATTAATACTTCAAATTTTGCTCTTTAGTGAATTTTGTTGTTTACCTTTTCATCTTATTAATATTTCAAATATTGTATAGCTATTTCGAATCGAATTTGAAATGTGTGTACCAAATATTTCACACTAGCTTATAGTTTTTAAATGTTATAGTAAAACAAATCTCAACTGGTGGCTTCTATTTATCATACTACAATTAAATATTGGAATTTACCAAATATTTATAGATAACTAAGGTCTTTATAATGTATTAAATAATTTTGCTATCAACTTTTGATGATCAGTGGTTGTTTCAATTTTTGATATCCTAGGTACTTCAACCCTGCCTACAAACATTTGAGCAAGTGAGAATATTTTAAGCTGATTCATATTTTATCCGTGAATATCCATACTACTACAAGTTGAATATGTGTTGTAGACCATATCTTACCCAAAATATCACTCACCCAACCTTACATTAGAATATGAGCAAGTTGAAAAATATTGCATTAATTTTAATGTGGCCCAAGTTTGTATGAAATGTCAAGTTGTAGGACATTCTTGTCCCTGCTAACTAAGCCAGAGAAGAAACATGAGTGAATCAAAAAGAAGACATGGACAAAAGACTCCGCCCAGGAATAGCAATACTAGAGCCTTATAATAATGGAGCAACAACACTTAAGAGATTGCACCACCTAAGACTGCAGCACCAGCAGCAAGCACCACAACAACATGCAGAGGTTTCACAACCTCAACATCGTTACTTATAGACTGCCCAATGTGATGTGAACTCGAAGAACAAATTATTCCCAATTAGTAACCTATCTAACTTGATTTCCCATTATTAGGCTCAGTTGCTACAGTGAATAGATCCATGAGTGTGCATAAAGGGTCCAATGGAAAGAGTGGACTTCTGCCTTTATGTCTTGACAGTGGTGGAGGTACCCAATCCATCTGAATGAATGGTTGTTTTGAAATGTTAAGTGGTGTGAATAAGTGGCATCAAGAAAAAATATCTTGATGCAGTACCAGACCAAGTTTCTGGTTATGGATAGTGTGCCAACCCTGTTACTTATTCTGACATAAAAGTTTTTATAGATCACTGCATCCAAGGTCTTTTTCTGTTTAATTTGTCTTGGACAGGTGAGTTAAACATCAAGATAAGCAATAAGGTCTATGGGCAAATAGATAAGAGTATTTGGGAATCAAGACAGGATGATGAAATGGGGACATATGATCACTGATTTATCGAGTTCTTAACATGTCTGATCATAAATTCTATGCAACTTAGTCCATCCAGTGAAATGTTAAAGTTTCTTTTAGATTCTTCAGCACATGAGCTTATTCATTCAAGATTTATTTCCATTGTGAAAGAGAGATGGAAAAAAGAAGAAGATTGAGCCAGAAATAAGATGCAAAATGTTTGATTGAACTTGAAAGCTCTCAGGATACTTCTTAAACAACTAAGAATGAAGAGTTTAGGGGGTTAACTTTATGATTACAGCTACACAAAATTGAATCTTCAAATTATAAAAAGCCAGATGACAGTCCCTTATTCAGACATCATGAGAATAAAGAGAGTAAGCACATGAACTGGAAGGATAATTCATGATTAAAGAGAATATTTTAAAACAGAAGCTAGAGCTCAACGGATCAAGCTGTGAGATTCTAACAGCAAATTTTTTTTTAGCTGTCATCCAAGATAGAACTAACATGAAACAAATTGTTTAACTCATTTCCTTTACAGGTATTGAATTACTGATCCAACAGAACTCCGAGATGAAATAGTCCAATTCTATAAAGGATAAATGGGGACAACAACTCACTTTCTACCAACTGTAAACAGGACTATCATGAGAAATGGACCCCTATATTATCCCATCAGCAAAAGCTTAAGTCTGTGAGCCCCTATTACTGATCAAAAAATCTATGCAGGTCTATGCTCAATTAGGGATGAAAGGCTCCTGGAATTGAGGGTTACAATACTTTTTTCTTCTGTAAGGGCTTGTGGCTATTATCAAGGAGGAGATATGTGAAACAGTGAAGGAGTTTTTCACCACTGGACGGTTATACAAGGCAGTCAACTGTACTTCAATCACACTAGTCCTTAAGACTGCTAACTCTACAAGTTAATTACTAAAGAAGCCAAAATCCAGCCAGTCATTGCATCCATAATCAGCCAAACACAGGCAACGTTCATATTAGTGAGGAAGATTGTTGATAACATTCTCCTGGATCATGAATTAGTTAAGGCTTATAACAGAAAAGACATTTCTTCCTCAGGTGCATGGTGAAGTTTGACCTTCAAAAAGGCTTATGATTCAGTGGACAAGTTATGGAGTTAATGGAATTTCCATAACAGTTCATCACCTTGATTATGGGATGCATATACTTAATCCATTCAATGCAGCCAAGGACTCGGCAGGGTGGAACCCGTGTCACCATTTTTGTTTGCAATTATGGAGTACCTGAGTAAATGGCATCTTGCAGTCCTAAAGACAATAGAAGATATAAGTACCACCCTAACTGTGCTAAGCTTGGTATTACCTTAATTTTGTTTTTAGATGATTACTGTTATTTCCAGAGGAGACCTTCCATCAGTAGCCACCTCACTTAGTGTTTTGATCAATTTTCAGTAGCTTCAGGACTTAAAAGCTAATATAAGAAGAACTCAATTTATTTTGGAGTGCAGCTACAAAAATGAGAGGGCATTGCTTCATCTAGGTTTCAATAAGGAGAACTCTCATTCAGATACTTAGGGGTCCTCTCTTGCGCTACCAAAAGATTACATTTACTCAGTGGCTCTTCTTATTGAAAAGATTGTTGCTAAAATTACTTAAGCTAAGAACTTGCCTTTTGTGTCGAGAGAACATGGATTAAGTTTTAAGATTCTACTTATCATGCAGACAAAAAGCTAATTCCGAACCGAGTCAATTTCCTTCCATCATGTAGCAAAGAGAGTGGCAAAATCCTCACAATCAACAAAACCAAACAATAGCTCGATAACAGAATGAGATTAAGAATAAGAACATTGAGAACCTGCGAGCCTTCTGAGAAAGCCTGAATCGAATGAAGGTACAAAACTGAAACTAGTATACCAGTTGTTTAGATACTGATAACAACTACAGGATGTCTTTTATTAGATTCACAACACAACCACCTAAAACAAAGTCAGAAACACCCAAGACGTGGGAGTCACTTATTCTGGCTTCCATTTAGAGCCGAGAAATTCCTCGACAGAAACTCACTGCCAAAATATTTGCCCCCTCCTCCTCTCCCGTCACCTGTTCCCACCCTAAAAAGGAAAGGTAAGAAGACTAACATCACGGGGATCAATGATTTCTGCCCATCTCTGTGCGCAGAATTACCAAATACATGTGCCCGAGGAATTAATAGTTCCCAGTGAAATAGTGGAGGGACGCCCAAGCCTACCCGAACACCACCGTAACTAAAATAATACACGGAGTGGAAAAACAAAAGACAAAGAAAATCCTCCCCGCCCTCTCCCAATTACAAAAACAACTTTTTTTCTGAAGTGTGAATCCAATAAAACAAGAGATATACTCCAAGAAAATAAAAGTATATCCTTCAGTAAGCATACATGGTTTCTGCCAATTTGAACACCCACACTTGATGAATCAATGCTTCCCAAAAGCTAAAGCGATACCTATAAAAGAAATCAGCAGTCAAACGACTCGTTGATTTATGCTCGGAAAGCCCACTGATTCATCAATTTTTCTACAGATGTATATAAAATGAGAACTGATCTTCCATCACATAATCTGCCGGAAGTAGTCCCTTCTCAGTTAGTGGAATGGGTTCCAAGCATGACTTCAAATTAGAAGGGGAAGCACCAGTTTTTGAAATCCAGGTCTAGCTGCAAAATGAAAGTAAGATGGTAGAAATAAGTAACAAGATCAGACTGAGATCGAGAATTAATTTACGCTTTCTAAAAGATAAAAATCAAGGTTTTTAAGTAATGAAGCATCAAACCATATTAACTCATTGGACAGAAGAGCTTCAGATTTCACTGGGAGATTAGATAACTTAATTTGAATTTTTAAAATTCAGGAAGAAGAATCTTTCTACAACACTCCCATTAAAATCGAAGCCTTTGGCACAGAGAATAAGCAAAATCATGTTTCTCTTTCCCCATAGAACTCTATTTTCCCAGCTCACCAGCCAACTCTGATCTCCTAGGAACTACCTGTAATTTTGTGGCCATAGGCCTTACACATCTTCACAATCAGTTCTCTTCAACTTTTGATCTCTCTCTACTTTATTGTAAGTTCAAAAGTAACACAGTGTCTATCCTTGATCAACATCCTTACACATTTGCAAATGCTCCTTCCAGGGGCACCAAAGCTTGTGTGATTAGGCAGATGAGGCTTTTATTATTAAGCAGAGCTGCACAGTAGATTTTTGTTTTTAAATAATCGTTATGGCCAAAGCATCTTGAAAAAGATCAATAATATATAGTAGGAAGAATCCTGAATATTCATTCTTGATAGGTGGTTAATTATATAATGTATAGTCTTAATGTCTTATATATCGTGGTGCACAGGGATCATTTTAGAAGCTCCAGCCAATAGAATTTTACTTGGTTATCCCAATAGAATAATTCTCAGTGGATACAGTGTGAAGCACTAGATGTTCAGAAGCTCAAATAAAAAAGCATAATCTCACCAGTTGGGACTGTTGCAATGTGATTCCAGTAAAGTCTCGAAATTGAGTTTCTAAAGATCTTTTGGTCCTTTGGGTTTGCTTCTAAAAGTAAGTACACAGTGCAGTAGCTATCATGGCTATGGTAAGATACTAAGATCTAGTTCGATCACAGTAGAATCCACATGGTTGCAGTTCATTAGTGTAAAAGAAATTTTTTGAACCATTGTGGTCGTAGCAGATGACATGAGAAGTCAGGAATTGCACTTTTTAGCCCTTTGTTTAACCTCTTCCATAAAACTTTTACGGGTCCAACTTTATAGATATTTGGAGACATAAAATCACCGAAACTCATTGGGGATACTTAACTAGAAGAGAAAAGATTTCTAAGCAGTCAATGTAAAACCCTAACCCTAATTTATAAGTATATTTGTGAATTCCAAGGGAATGCATCGGGATTCATGTATTACTCCAGGAACAGGAATTAAAAGGGCACATATGGGCCGGCTATGTCAGGGCTAACGCTACCAAGATTGATTGGGGTAAATCTAAGCCAAAAAGATTGCCATGTTTTGGAGAAGTTCTTGAGAGCATTATATAGAAATAAGCGGAGAAATCAAGGTTAAGAAAAAGTTGAGGACTGAAGGCAAGTGACTCAACTATAGTCAGGTTTTCCATAACCAGCATGATTTAGATGAATGATGAGATTTCAAAGTATTAGGACAGGCTTGAAGAAAACATTTCATTGAATTCCATAGACAGGACAAACCTGTAGTGTGTATATGGACATAATATGCTTGGATGAAATGCTTGAAATTCTTTCATGCTTACCATGACGAATTAGAATTGTGTTGTAAGCTATTATGATTTATATGTAAGATGATTCTTTTTTGGACATATTGTCTCATATGTTCATTGCAAGTTTATAACTGCGTTTTTAACAAGTGATGCATATCATCAAAATGCATGTAAAACAAGTGATACTATATAATGAACAATGTGATAAGATGGATATGAGAACACTTTGAAGTGGAAGCCAAAGAAAATAGTGATGGTGTAGGTCATGCATAGAAAAATAGTACCTTACCAACACAACTTTCCGAGGGAACTGTGAAGGCTACACCAGCACTGAGTTTCACCCCTTCATCCAAAGGGGTGAGGTAGCAATGATAGATAGAATAGAAGCATGGTCCCTGGTCATACGAGAAACTATAAAGACACTTTGAATAAAGAGGAAGAGAAAATAACTGAGAAACTTAACAGTTTTGAGATAGACATGAGCTTGACTTATCCTTTTGACTAAAATGTGTATTCAGAAAGATATAACTGTAGTATCATCTGTCCTCATACTTGAATTTGATAGAATGCATGTCTGGAACTGTAGCTTGTCCTTAAAAATTATGGATATGGCGAGAACTTCTGGCTTGAGACAAGTGGACTCATTCCTTCCTTTTTTAAGAATGGCAAATATTGAGCCAGTGACTCGGCCCCTTATTTTCATGCTTCAGATTGAGTCTAACTAATCACAACCCATATTACTTTTGTTGGTTTGAGAAGTAATTCCTTTCCTTCAATTGTTTAGAACATCTTATGTCATTCCAGATAATTGGAGTGTTTCACTGCACTCCTTGACAGGATCAAGGACTATAGTTATGTTTTGAGAACCGTAATAGCTTGATAGTTTGTTATGTTTTAGTTAAAGAATAAAGTTTGTGTGCGTGCCTGATAACTTATATGATCCAAACAGGGCCAAACTGGTTGATGATGTCCAGGCAGGAGTTTGCTTTAAGATAAGTTAGTTCACTTATTGGAAACTAAGCCAATATTGTATTCCTAGCTAAAGACAAACTTGATGTATCCTAAATAATAAACCAAAATATACTCGAACTATACTAACTAATCCTAAACAAACCGAAATTGTACTCTCGAGCTGGGCCTATGGCTGTACGCTAATAGTACCACCACGGCTCCCATTTGGGTCATGACATTTATCTACCCAATACAAGCCAGATTTTTGTCCTGAAGGTCCCTTGCAAACAAATACTAAACACATAAATTTTTGCAGCTCCAAATTCTATCTACAAGCAGGATTTAAGTAAAAGAATTACCTTTTCCTTTCTAGGAATGATGCTGAGTTAAAAAGATTATAAAGCTATGGTGAATGAGCGTGACAGAAATGGTGATTCACCTGCATTCCAGCCCCAAAGGACAGAAATACGCAAATACAAAACAATAAGCATTTGAGAGTGAACAACTGTACTTAATGCAATTTTAACTCCTTAAAATATGTGCCAGTTTTATGCAGCGTCCAGGAAAACTTCTGACTTTCCTTCCCAACAACTGTGCTAATGCAATTTTAACTCCCTGTAATTTGTAGCTGCTTTATGCAGTGTCCAGGAAAACTTGATCTCTTTCCTTCCCTCTAACAATTTAAATAAACATATACCACCAAACTTATATATTCTTTAAACTTGCCATGACATCATTCCACTATTCTACTTTCACATCACAATTTATGACAAAACACTTGCACGAAGTTAATAAAATAAATAATCCATTCAAACATTTTCCTTTAATTCCACATAAACAATGTCACTCATTTTCAATGGAATTGAAGGAGTATTTCATGATCAGTGACAGTGACGACATCTTTTGACTAGTGCACTTCCCCAAATTTTCTGTGACACAAACTTAAAATCTACACCTTGTAATGTCAGCTAAGTATAGTTAATCACATAATTGGTTTTCATCAGCCAATCTATTTCAGTTAAATGATGAGGATACTAAGTTGCAGAAGAAGCATACAAATAAAAAGCAAGGCCACTCAGAATCCTACATGTCCCATCTTCAGCTCATGTGAAATGAATAACCACAAAGCAATTTCTTTTTCACTTCTCTAAGAACTAAATAATGTCTCAAACTCAGTGGATAATTTGACATGCACCTATACCTCTTCCCCACTTAAATAGCATGCTTTGTGGCGTGCAGAGTTCAACCAATGCATATGCGAGCAATTTCCCTAAACTTGGTGATTCATATTATACGAGACGTACTCCTGAATCAAATATTCCTGCACATTACATGAACTCAAGTTTGCGACATACTCCTGAATTGCAAACAATGTATTACATTAACTCATGTTGCATTTTTGACATGTCATGGATCCCAGATCGTAATTCATGAGCTACAATGAAACCAGAGAGCTCCATTCAGATCTTTTCCTCCTACATTCCCTCTAACTCCTTCTTCGTAGTTATTATTGAATCGAATAACAAGACTTAGAGACACTATGTAGAAACAGGAAAACTAAATTAATCTTAAAACCATGCCTTAGCATCTGTATAATAGTTTTAAGTCCAGCTGATGGGCACAATTCTAAGCAATGTTTTGTAATTGAAGCCTAGGATCTAATGTTCAAGTATGAATGCAGTCCTAATGTCCCATTAACTGTTAGAAAAGCTCGGGCAAAAAGGTGCCGAAAATTGGTCAGTGTGCATTGTAGAGTTCATTATTGGTCATATTTCAACATTTTAGGGTAGGGATATGATTTTTATTTCATTTTTCAGTCAAAGAGGTAAGACATGATTGCATCTTAATGGCAGATGAACTCTTTGTTAGCTACAGCTGGTATGGTTGTTATTACACATCCTAATAACAATTTTGCATGTTCATAACATATCATTCAAGTATGCTACACTAAATTGTAAGTACTTATCAGAAAATTGTACAAGTTATTTCAGAAGTTCCTAATTACACACACACACACACACAAAAAAAAAAAAAAAAAAAAAGAAAGAAAGAAAGAAAAGAAGAGAGAGAGAGAGAGAGAGAGAGAGAAGAAGAAATTATCTCAAAAGTTATACTTGTCAAACAAATGTAAAATTTATTTTAAAAGCTATTCAGTTAAAATAAAGGAATTTTCAAGCAAGTTAATCAACTGAGCATCTTTTCCTTCCTTTAAATTCCTTTCTCAAATATAGATTCCATTATTTTCTCACGTATGTTTTAAGAAACTTCTAATTGTAGTATTAAACTTCTGAACCCCAACCCAACCAAAAGAAAGAAAAACTAACCAAGGTCTGCCTACGTGTTCAGGTTTAAATTTTAAAACGAGTATGCATAGCCTACAAATAAGCCTTTCTATAGACTTCTAACATAGCCTAAAGATAGATCACCCAAAAGAGAGATAATTACATGCTAACCATAAATAGTCATATTTGTATAGGATTTTTATTTTTTTAACCTGGTAATGTATATTCATCTAGGATATTGCAATAATGAAGCGGTAGTTCAAGAAACCAGCATAATAGACCGAATAATTTTGGAATTACTTGCACAAAACTGTTATGATGTAACTCAATTTTCCAGTTAAATACTGGTCGACTCAGATGAGGCATTCTTGCTTTAGATCACCATATCTGCAAAGAGCAAAACAACAATTATTTGGTGTTTCAAAATATAGCATAAAAGTTACAAGTAGGAATCTATTTGGCCCTCTAGTTACCAACATATAAACACCTCCATTTTTGAGAAGCCTGCACATGAAAAGACAAATGCATGTCGGGTAATCAGGAGCAAGTCATTTTGACAATCGCAAAGGAAAGGAAGTGAATAAAATGAATAACTACAGAGAAACACAATAAAACACCATAAAGTTTCCAACCTGCTCACTTCTCCGAGCATTTGTGCAGCACAAATTGAGCATTGGTAAATTAATTGAAAGGGGAATCAGTTAGCACATCCAATAAATTTGAAGAGGTTGGAGAGAGAGCAAGATGCAACTAACCATTAATGAATCAAGGGTTCCTGCTACAGTAACGGCTCAGATGATCCCACGAAAGATCAGAAAACAGAGAAGATAAGATAGTAAGTGAATGTGCTAATTAACAATAGCATAGTGAGAGTGCTTATATCATTACTCTTTGTCAATGATAGCGTCAAATGATTCATCAGGAAAGAAGCTCAGTATCTCTGACATCCATTTGCAAGTCTGTCTAAATACATAAGGAAAACTTATAACAAAGATTTCTCTCTAGAATTGTACAAAGGTTTCTAAATCAGAATTGAAAAGTTCTTCAGCTACTATACATTTCATCTAAGTGAATGTATCATACTTCCTTTTCATCATATCAATAGCTACTGTTGATATCAACATCTTACTCGCTTCTTCATAACCATCCAACTATATCCTCCGACATCACTGAACCAAAAAAAGATCTTTTGATCTCAGTAAATACTCATAATATTGAACATCATATACAGAATACCAGAGAAAGAATGATTGTAATCAGTCAAAGTGATTATTACAACATTTCACACTTCATGAAATGCTTAGGCATCCAATGCAGAGCCTGGCTGGAGCAAATTGATAAATTTCAAATATCATATATTCAGGCTTCCAAAATATTAAAGTCAATAAAAATGAAAACTTTAGGCTCAAAGAGGCTAGAAAATCCCTGCCACAAGCCTCCTTTCCAAATAGCGGTCCTCCAACCTAAAATTTAAAACTAAAAAAATAATCTCTTCAAGAATTTCTTGAAGCATCAGAAAACCAGGAGCAGAACAAAGTTAATCACGCAAACGCATGGCTGGCCAGGGCAGATGCAAAATTTTAAGTCTAAATTAAGCAAGAAAATTTCAAAGCAGGGTCTAAACGATATTTCTTTTCTAAGAATTTTCAAGCATATATACCAGGTAGAGATCAGTTAAACCAACCGATGAGCGAAAGAAAATTCAAACTCTAAGCTCATACTAAACAAGGAAATATCAACATGGGGTTGAGATGAATTTCGTCAAACCACATAACAAATGTATTAACAAAAACACAGATTTTAATTTAATTTAAAAACAAATGCAAAGCTTAAGCTCAGACCAGAGACTCCCAAAAGGGGGACCAGTTGAGATAAATTTCTTCAAGAATCGCATATCCGGCTACAACACAAAGCAACTTAAACCAACAAAAAAAAAAAGCTAATTCTAAGTTCACATTAAACAAGAAAATCTTAACATCAGAGTCAAATTGAGATGATTTTCTTTTATAGGTAACAAAATAAAGCAAAAACTCTGCAAAGCTTAAGAGCTCACCAGAGAAAGCCAAAAAAGGAGGGACCTAATAAAGATAAATTTCTTCAAGACTCACATACGCAGGTACAACGACAACATAAGCTTATCATAAAATAACTAAACATCAATAGGGAATAAGGAATCCACAAAAGTGCAAATCTTTTAGCTCAAATTGAAGGATTACTAGCATTGCCACAGCCAACCATGAGGGCCCTTGACGAGGTAGGAACATAGTGGCGAAGAAAAGGGCGGAGAGCAGAGTAACGCTGGTACCAATCAAAGGAACCACACCCTGCTTCTTGAATATACCGCCCATCCCAGTAAAGGGCGTCCCCGTAATTGTATGTATTGCAAGATGACACGTCTCTCAACATAATATTATTTTGTTTTTTTTCATTTCGTGGTTTCCAGTGAAAAGAACGGTGATTCCGCCCTGACGGTGGTTCCGAGGTGTACTCGGTGGAAATGGCCCCTTGTGTCACAAATGTGTGGAGCTGTAGAGGGGACAAGAAGTGAAGTTTACGCGTGGCTTGTGGTTGTTGACTTCGCCGAGCTTCTAGAGTTATGTTAAACTAAAATTATTTGACCCTCTTCTTTTATTAGTATGTTTTTAAATTTTAACTTGTTATGAAATTTTGAAAAAATAATAAGATCTTTTGAATTTTAACTTATAAACTATGTCGAAGGTCTCGTTGAAATGCCCATTTAAGTTGAGGAAGGCGTTGAGGCATGTCTGGAACTAGTAATGGATCATTCTTGTCAGGATTATTGATGTAAATTTTTTTTTGTAGTTTTATTAAATGATTATGTTCTCATTATAATATCAGAGTCGTATTTAATAATAGTATTGTGTGTTATTTCAATAATTTTTATACTTCGCTTTTAAAATAAGTGGTGTTTTGGTCTTTTTATTTTGTTTCAAAATGAGTGGTATTTACATAATCAAGAAAACATTAATGATGTTTCTTTCAATTTTACCCTTATTTAGTTTTATAGGAGTTGGCTACTAAATCAAGAAAATATTAAAGAGCTTACATCTTTTCTTTATATTTATCAGTAAGTTGGCAAAATTACATTTTCCCCCGCCGCAAGAACCCATCAGCTTTCTTGGCTACGTTGCTGTTCGAAAAGACCACTATTTCGTCGCAGTAATGAATAGCATTAAAAGACATGCTACTATTAAAAACAAGGTGGGAAATAATCAAAGATCTCTACTTAAAAGAGTATATTAGCTATTTTTGCCTCTAGTTATATTATAGGCCAAATATACCCGTTGTTAACAAAGTAATAAATTGCCTCAACTAGATGGAATCACCCAAATTGACTTAAATACCCAATTTCAATTAATTACACATTTTTCTTTAAAATTGAACCCGACCCACTAAACTAAATAAACTCAAATCAAATTAAATCTCAAACTCATTTCTTCATCTCTTTCGTCTCCTCCTCCATTAAAACTCATCTCTTCATTTTCTTCATCTCCTCCATTAAAACCAAATTAAACCCCCAAACATATCAGTTTGTGATTTTCACATATCTAGTTTTATGATTCTGCAATTATTTGTTCCTTCTTTCAGTAATTATGGAGTTACTGCAACTTGAGGGTTCTAGTTTTAGTGGAGAAAGCTTATGGATTATGTAATTATTTGTTCCTTCTTTCAGCAGACTGTCGGTGAGGAAGAAACGAAAAGGGAGAAAATACTTCAGTTTGAATTTCTTTTTTTGTTTTTCATTTTCTCGTTCATTACTTTCTTAATTCCTCTACTGGCCTTTTTTTGAACTTATTGAGTACTTGATGTTAGAGAGTAAATGGGGTTGGATCAACAAAAGCCACTTGTTTGAAATTAAAAATCCTCATACAACTAATGTTAGTTGTACGAGCACAAGATAAAAAAAAAATTGAAAATTAAGCAATAGTTTGCAAATACTAACTGTCATGTCAAAAAGTAAGAAATGTTCAAAATGCTCAAATTTGGACCAAACCTTGATTGTAAGACAATTTGGCAACTACTACTGCACTAGATGCAACTGCCACTCGCCTTGGGAGGTATGATCGTGCACTGCGCTCCTAGTAGATCTGGACCGGCAATCGGTGAGCCTAAGCACATCTGGTGCCCGGCTAGCTCTATCTCGTATTTCGGAAACAACGGGCTATATAACGGCAGAAATACACTCCTCCTACCGACTAGGCCTATAGCCACCGTATATACTCTCAAAATAACTGAACATACTTATAAAGGGGAACTCATATGGCCGACACAAGGCCACCATGCTGTCTAGTCATCTGTGACTCCATATAAAGAATACTGGATAACTACGTGACCTGCAAGGTCACCACTATTATCGGACTCATGGGCCTCACACGCCAACATAATCGTAATGTTAAACAATTCAAACAAAATGCACGGCCTCACGACCGGCACAACTAACTAGCAGGAGATATATATATACAATATGCAAGCCTCTATGGATATTGATAAATGGTCGGTACAGGCCCCGACCTACCCGTGTTGTGGTAACAAAAGAAAGGAAATGTAATTTAGCCGTCCAGCTCCTGGATGACAAGGAGCTAATGACTCAATGAGTCAATGGAATCACGAGGGATCGGATTCTCGCCCATGAGTACCGCAGTAAGTAATGCAGCGCCCAACGGCGCCAGTACTACATCGGGTACCGAAAAGTGCAAAGCAAATCGATACATCCGAAAATAAACAACATAACTAAAAGCTTTGTAAAACAAAATATCTCGGATCTGTAGAATCCTATAAGTTGAATCTGATTTTTCAGATTGTGGAATGAGGTCAGAGGTACTTTCCTGTCGGCGACCTGCTGTCTAATAGCTCATATAAATATATAAATACATATATATATATATATATAAAGAACCACTACCAACCCCATGCTTCTGGATGGTGCCAATCAATCAAACACCCATCATCCCTACCCGGTCAAAACCAACCAAAATAAGTCACTCCACTCACTACTAGCTATGAGCACCTCTACTTGGCCCCTTGGGTCTCTGGCTCGGGCCATGGCCTCCATAAATAACCGTGTCTTAGTCCTGAGGACTCTGTGCCCAGACCAGAATTAATCGTATCCAAATCCGTTCCCCGGGCAGCTACGCGCACAATGGTAAATCAGACCGTAATGCCGATCACTTTGGAGCATGGGAAAGCCATCTCATCTGTCCACGAGGCGGCATGCCACTCCTTGGAGGACGGGATACCCACCCACATGGGTACATGGAAGCACAACTCAGGCGGCGAGGACGTCAAAGGGCGCCTCACGACACAATCAAGTCTCAACAATCAATAATCACATATATAGCAAGCATGTTTAAACTGAAAAATACTATCTGGATTCTAATTTCTTATTCTGAACTCTTTCCGTGTTATACTAATCCTCACAATCTTTTTATACCGAACTGGGATCTTTATCTGACTGTAATCTGTAGCCAAGATACTATCTCGATCGTATGGCTATACTGTAGGCCATGATATCATCTCACCGGCTTGATTTCACTATTAACTTTTATTCTGAATATATACATATTATTCTAAAACATGCTTGCTAAACACATACCGGGCTATACTCGGAAATCAAAATGATAACTCGCCATTTGCCACATTAACTTGATCAATACGACATAACAACGAAATGCATTTGCATCAATCTGTGACAAACCTAACATTCAACTCCGGAAATTTAATTGATGGAGTTTACCGTATTATAATAGGCTAAAATTACTAACTTGTCAAGAAACTGTTTTTATATACTTTACTTCAAAGTTACCCACCAATCTGACGAAGTTTGGCCGCATCTACCTATTTCTCCTAACCCATCTCACATATATGCCAATTAGAACTAAATACACCAATATTCTCTTGAAAAGAAAACGTCACTGGGATATATTTTATATCCCAAACTTGGCTTTATCTAAAAGATGGTCGTAAAACTTGCTATTTAAAGTCCGGGCGGAGAAATACTCATTTTAAGGCTATGAGTATATTGACACTAATTTGGAGCAATTACACTTACCTTAGCTCGGTAGAGCGGCGATTTGTCGGCCGACTTACTCAAACTAAATCCGTAGGAATGCTCCTGGCCATAAATACCTCAGATTCTGAGGTTAATTTGAATTTGGCCGCGTTTGACGGCGTAATCGATCGAAAATTATAAATACTTTACGTCTTTCTCTGTTCTCTATCGAAGCTTTCTGGAAATTATAGGAAATAAATAAAACAAACCGGGTTGGGGCATATAGTATAAATCGACTATAAGTCGATCTGGGAATAAGTATTTCTATGTCGCATTCGGTGAATCCACGGTAAGTCGCATTCCTGGAATCCGATTTATAAGTCGCATTCCTGGAATCCGATTTATAAGTCGCATTTTGCTCTGCGACGCGCCGACTTGGCGCTTGTCCGATCTTTCTGCCTTTTTCTAGTATGTATGGCACCCTAAAACTCTTAAATCAACATGCGAATAGGTCTACATGTCAAGAATTTACGGGGTGTAACAACAATAATTATTTGCAACTGTCTTTTGCAACATTTGATCTAATTCACACGGTATAACTAAGGAATTTTGAGGTTTAATTTGATTTGAATTTATATTAATTTTAGTGGATCGCTTTAATGAAAAAATTGGTAATTTAATTGAAATTAGATATTTTAAAATTAATTTAGAGGATTCTATTCAATTAAGGGTAAATTTAATTTACTTTATTAACGAGGGGTATATTTGACCTTATTGTATAACTAAGGGCAAAATTAGCTAATATACTAAATTAGAGGGGGTATTTTGATCATTTTCCTTAAAAATAGTAGAAAAGAAGAATATAACAGCCCTTTGAAGAATAATGTATGCTTGTTGGCTAGGACAATCCTGTGATAACAAAATGCAAAGTTAAATTTTATAATACATATTCCTCAATTTAAGGACTTAAATATTAATGTCCTTGATAAATAATAATCTGTAGAACTTCCTAAAAATTATTAAAGATCCCAAATTAGATCTCAATTATAGATAAAATGGAAAGATCATCCACAAAGTTGTAATTAGGTTTGTGTGGAAATTTCCTCTTAAAAAGAGCCTATATTATGACTGAAGTTAAAAGACTTCTAAAAAATGAAAACTCAAACGCTAATAATCGACGACAATTTCAAGATTTAATGAAAAGATTAATAATCTCAAGAAAGAAATTTCTAATCTAAAAACAAAATATGATTCTTGATAAAAGATTTCTAATCTTGAAGAACATAGCATAGATTCAAAAATTATTATTCTAATATTTTGGAGAAAGATACTTAGATGGCATGTTATAATAAGGAAGGATTTCTTGAAATCCTGATAATAACTTCCTTAAAATCATTAATAAATGTTGCATTCTCCTAATTGATTATAATTTAAAGAAAGAGTTTGTTGCTCTAATTGATAGTGGAACTGATTTAAACTGTATATAAGAAGGATTAATACCTTCCTCGATATTTCGATAAAACAAATTAAGTAGTCTTCGAAATACTAGTGATCATAAATGTGAAATGTAGAATATTTCAAATGAAATTATTTTAGGCATATCATTCTTTTTACATATATACCTTTTATTACTAAATTGGATACACACAAAGAACCAAAACTTTTAATAATAAAGAAATTAGATTTGATTTTATAACTCATCCCTTTTCAAGGTTTATAATGAAATAAGAGAGAAAATTATTTTAAAAATAAATAGATAATTTTTTTAAAATGAAATACACGGCTTAACTATTGAAGAGATTTTGCAAAAACCTAAAATTATGGAAATATTTTCTATAAAAATCAAGCTACTAAGCAAATTTGTGGAGATCATTCCAAATATTTTTTAGAAAGAAAAAAGCATATGGTTTTACCTTCAAGAAGGTTTCTTCTTGTGTAAATAATATTCTCATCAAAGTTAGGTCATGCCAAATGAATTCTTGAATATTTAGAATTATGTAAGAATAAAATGACTCTTTATTACAAAGAGTTCTTTTAAGACCATTAAAATCGCAATAGTTATTTTCTTCAGTTTTTTATGTTATTAAACATGTCAATTGTAAAGAACGAGGAGTTATGAGATTAGTTATCAACTATAAACCTTTAATATAGTGTTAAAATGGATAAGGTATCCAATTCCTAATGAAAACAATTTTATTGATTGTATGATGCTATTATATTTTTAAATTTTGATTTAAAATCGTATTTCATTGGCAAATTCAAATTGTCCGGCGTATAAATACGAAACCGTTTTTAATGCTCAATGACAATTTGAATTAAATGTTATGCCAATTGCTAAAATATCCCTTGAATTTCCAAGAATTATGAATAATATATTTTGTCACGCCCGCCTTGGGGAGGCATGACTGGCACTGTGCCCTACTACACCTCGGACTGTTGACTACTCTGGAGCCTAAGACTTCGTGCCAGCGGGTTTCCAACTCGGGTTCATGGAACCAATTATATAACGGTTGTAAATACAGCCTCCGGCCGACTAGGCCTATAGCCACCTGTAAGACAACAACAACTAACCAGAACAAACAGTAGTAAGAACCTATGTGGCCGATGGCCACTATGCCGACTAGTTTACCGAAACGTCGAATCAAATGCTAAACTACTCTCGTGACCGGCAAGGTCACCAACTATTAATCGAATAAGGCCCTACACGCCATCATAAACAAACTAAACATATACACGGCCTCACACGACCGCACAACTAACCACAAGAATATACAATCTTCAAGCCTCTAAGAATATCGATAAGATGGTCGACAGTGGCCCCGACCTACCCGTACATAGACAACAAAAGAAAAGGAATAAACTCTCTAACTGTCAAGCTCCGGATGACAGAGCTGAGATCAGGTGCTGGCTGGAATTACTAGGGATCGGCTCGTCTATGAGTACTGCAGTGGTGAATGCAGCGCCCAAAACGGGTGCCGGACAATTTGTGACTGAGTATGCAAAGCAATAACTAAACATAATCAAAACAGAGCGTTAATACCGATAGTTACTGAATACCATAAGATGGCTAAGACTGTCCTAAATGGCAGAATCTAAACTGTTTCACTGTATTGAGAGAAGGAGAATCATACCTGTCAATGCGGCGCCCCCGCTATCTATCAATTTAATAAATAACACATATAGCATACAAGAACCTATACAGCCCATAAGCCTAAGGTACCAATCAACATGCAATCTATATACTTCCCTACCCGTCGTCGTCCAGCAATAATTCACCTCCACTATTCAGTACCAAGCAGGTATCCACTGTCCCCTGGGTATGCAAATTCTCAGCTCCCTCTCGCCTCACTATAGTTGTATCCAGTCCTGAGGACTCCTATAAACCGTAACTGAGATTTGTGATCTCGTAATTCAGGCCCCTAGGCGCAAGGCGATGGGGTATGCCAGTAATGTTGATCAGCCAAGGCGTGGGGAATGCTGCATCCCATCTTCGTCTTCTGAGGACGGCATATCACCTTGAGTGACGTATCCTCACCCTCCGGGCGGGCGAAGTCGACACAACTATTAACCGTAAAGCGGTAAGTGAAGCTCTCTAAGGGTGCCTAAATATAGAACAATTAGGTTCTACAAACAACAATAATCACATATAACATATATATTAAATCTGATACATTGTCCATGTTCTGATATTCATTCGGAATCCCTTGCTGAATTATACAAACGATACTGTTAAAATTAAACAAATAACATTCACCGATACTAATTTACCTACTTTTATTTCAATACATGTTGACACCCACTTTGACCTACCTGCGCCTTTTAATCTGCTGCTTATATATGTATATATTTATTTATTTATTTTTACGCAAGTATTCGACTCACTTTTTATGGCTTTAAAAATAATTTATTATCATAGAAATATTGTGAAAGTTATTTCAAATTACATATATGACTCATATTAATTGTAAGTTTTCATATTAACAATTATGTCGATATAATATATTTCATAATAATATATAGTTTTTTTATTTTTGAAAAATTAATTCTTTACCTAATAAACTATTTACCTAATTTTACTAAATTTTATAAATTTATTTGACACACACATTCTTAATTTATAAATTATTTATGTTAATAATATTATTTTCAATAATATTAAAAAAACTAAAAAAAATAAAAAAAATAAAAAAAATAAAAAAAATAAAAAAAATAAAAAAAATAAAAAAAATAAAAAAAATAAAAAAATTTTTTTAATTTTTTTAATTTTTTTAATTTTTTTAATTTTTTTAATTTTTTTAATTTTTTTAATTTTTTTAATTTTTTTAATTTTTTTAATTTTTTTAATTTTTTTATATTTATTAATTTAATACAAGCCGCAGCTAAATTCAATTTCAATCAATTTATCTAAATTATAGCCATTTGCTATTCAATTTCATCTAATTTATTTCCAAATTGCTACTTTCTATTCAATTCTATGCCAATTTTAGCCATTTGATCAATAATTCTTGAGTTATTTAAATTCAATTCTAATTAATTTTATCCAATTGACCAACTAAGTATCTAAGTGATCCATGATCCACCTGATCACTCAAACGACCAGCCTCCATCTCATTTAATCCAACGGACGAGATTAAATCCTAAATTATTTTCCTATTTCAGAACAAACACCCCCACACCCTAAACATATTTTTCATTCTTCCCCTTCCCCACCTAACCCAGAGCAAAACGCCCTACTCCTCTCTACCTCCTTCTCCTTCCACCTCACCTGGCCGAAACACGATACTACCGTAAACGCCTGGGCTTAAGATCAGTCTGTAAATAAACAACAAATTTCTTCCCCACTCGCTCCTGGCCCCTTTCTCCGGCGACGACCCTACTCCCGCACAACCATCTCCGCCATCTCTTTTACGTTCTTCTTCTTGTTCCTGCTTACTGGACCTAAACAAACCAACCCCCCGTCGACCACCGCCCCCTCTCCTCTCCTCATAAATAGCCGCACCAACCTACAAGAGCAGCCGCCTGACCCGCCTTCTCTTCTTCTTCCTCTCTCCTCTGTGGACTCCCGGTGAGCACTCCAACCATCAGCCGGAAAACCGAATGCACCACCGGCAGCCACCACTGACGCCAACTGTCACATCACCTCCTCCTCTTTTTCTCCCTCCTCACCGCCGATTGTGGCTCACATGCAACCACCTTCTTCTCCCTCACTACTACCACCAACACCATGGCTGCCTCCATCTCTTCTTCTCTTCCATTCACCTGGCCTTCTCCGCTTCACCTCACCTTACTGACAGCAAACTACCAGAAAGCCGCATAGAACCCCTACTGTGATCTCCTCTATTTCTCACCAGCATTCCACCACCACTCATTCTTCTCTCCCACCATTTTTCCCACCACAGCACACCACCGAAATAATACTGGTAATCCGCCAGTGAAATCGAAAAAACCACCAAACATCCACCAACAACAATCGCACTCATGTTTAGTTATGTTTAATAATCTAAATCTATCAGGCATTCTACATTGTAAAATACCGAAATTGACCTGTTATGTGCCCTTTAATCTTCGGTATGTCCGATTACGGCTACGGGTGTTGCATCTATTAGATTTGCTTCCCTGCAATTAAATTACTTTCTTTTCCAAGATGTTTTACATTTCATTCGTTATTTAATCCGATTAATTTTAATTTGAACCTGTTAATGACTCACATCCTTGATATGGATTGTTCATATTCTTTTTCTTATTAACGGGTAATTGAAAGATTCTTACTCCGTGAAAGTAGATTAAATCGTATTACAACTTTGTCTATTCCAAATATTTTTTTCATAATGAAGTTCTTGTATTATATATATAATAACTGGAGGTGCTTGCAGTAAATCGGAACATTTGATTATATGATTCATGTGTTCCCTACCTTATTTTCTCTAGTCCGTGTTAATTATTTCAAATAAGGACGCTTAGCCTAAATTATTATTATTATTATTATTTGAAGACAAATAATGGTTAGTAATAGTTTGCTCCTTTCTCTTGTGTAATCTAAATCATGACAAGTCTTCTACTTAATTTATTTTCCTTCCTCGACTAGTTAATATATATAATATGCGTGATTTCTTATATTTTTGAATTATTTCAGAATTACCATGATTGAATTTTTAAAGATTTTTATTTGATGATATGCACCTATTATGGTATGCTAATATTAATAATCCCTTAATTTGATTAATGTCTCTTGATTTTCCAATTGATTAATCTCTTTTCTATATATTTTTTTAAAAAAAAATGTTATTCGACTAATCTCTTCCTTCCTTAATTGTTTTGAATGTATAGTAAATTTCAATTAGCTTTTCTGCTTTGATTTATTTAATTAAGGAAATGTCTATTGATTGATGCCTTAATTATTTCCTTTCCCTTTATTCTATAGTTGACTGTTGGGTTTTCTCTGCTATAAAAGACGGTTCCTTTTCTTTTCAAGGACGGTCGAACGATAAATGTATGATTTCACTTACTTTTAACATAATGTTTCATTCCTTCTAAAATCAGCATTCTTTTTCGTCCCGCCTCAACACACGCCGAGCACTGTCAAACGAATGAGATCCTGCACTGACGTGCTGAGCTTTGGGTTCCGATCAAATATGCTTTTATGCATCAAAATTGACGACCGTTGCTTGCTTCATTTATTAACCTCTAGTCCATATTTTTATTTTTAATCTAGATTTTTGTGTTATGCTAACTAATAGCAAGAGTTCAGATAGATGTTTATAAATTAAAATAACTGTTATATATGGTGCACAATCTTGTCGTATCGTTCTGTTGAACAGGTAGCTAAAAGTCCATTGGATTGGAGGGTTTATAATCACTGATGATTTTTATCGTGGTGTATTTATTGATTTTATTTCTCGTTTCTATTATGGTAATAATAACAAGCAGTGGAAAGGGTATGGGGGGATCTATTTTTTCTTACTGTTTTCAGTGGTGTCGATATTAGAAACATGCATATAGGACTCACGACAGCTAGAAATTATGCTCGTGAAAGCAATTGGATTTTATGGATATTGCCAGGAAAAACGCTATTTAATAGGAATACAAAATTGATAGATATCATGCTCATAGGAATTTAATATAATATAGCGCCAATTATATACTGCCTAAATTTTATAGCATTTTTATATGATCACGTATGTGCAAATAGGTAAAAACCTCATACATATTTTTATTCATGTATCTATTGGCTTGTAAATTAATGCCTGATAAATGCTTTTAGAATAATGTTTATAGGACCTTATTTCTAATTGATTCACGTAATTACGAAAAATCAATCTGGATTTATTTTCTCAATCAGAAAAATCAAGCCTGATTATTCGTTTTTAATTATGACTTCTTCATCCATGTAACTTCAACAGATATCAAGTGTCTTTTAGTATGTTTAAAACTTCTTCTACTGATCGCGATGTAGCTATTAGAATAATCAATTGCTATAAATTATACTTATGAGATTTAAATAATGCATAGACTTTTTCATGGCGAAATCATGTCGATAGGTTAAGATATTAATTTGTTTAAATCATATTTACATAACCATCACATTATATTCACTCATTTGAAACTGAGATTATACTTTTACGTTAAATTTTTGTTCTCATTAATCTTACATTTCGCATCTAGCTCTTACCCACATTCCTTTACCTAAATTTCATTTTTCATTAATCTGTATTCATAAAAATATATATATATATATATATATATATATATATATTCCTAGTCATATATGAAATTTGGCATATTTGCATTTGAGATCAACATGGAGGCACATGAACCTCTTTTATGCTAACTTTTTTTTAAATTACTATTTGTTTTGCGTGGACGCTTTCTTTAAAACCCTAGAAATTTTAGACCCAAAAATCCAAAGTAGCAGTCCAATGCCTCTCTCGACTTTAAGATCGGGACGGGTAGGCAAATAGTAGGACGAAGGTCTATCGCATAGAGCGCTTAAGTTAATTAATAAACTAGGTAGTCGGGAAATGATATTCTCAGGCTCGCCGACACACGAGCAATCTAAAAGATTGCAAAGTATTATTTGAAAGGGTGGCCAGGTGATCCCATTAAGTTAAAACCCCGGTAGAACTACGTCCGGCCTGATTCCTTTAAGGGATACGGTGAGTTTCTATGACTCCACAATTAAAATAATTATTTATTTGGTTATTTTGTTTATATTATTGTTTGTCATTTATTTACTTGCTTTTATTTGTTTATCTTTTTGTGTATTTTAATGTTATTCATTTTTTTGCCCAATCTTCTTTCTTTTACATTTTTACTTTATTTATTTGTTTAAATGTTTATTTCTTTTATCAAATTAGCTAAATACAATATTATAGGTTAAAATCCATTTATTTTCTCACTTATAGATAACCTCATTTAATGAGTACGGCCGGAACCACATTTGTGGACCTCGAAAGGTGTCTAACACCTTCCCCTTTCTATGGGCAATTGAAGCCCTTACCCGACTCTAGTTACCTAGGTAATAAAGCTTAGTTTAGAACGGGTGCCCTAACGCCCAATTCGTTAGGGTGGCGACTCTCTTCTTTTCAACCCTTGGGTGACGTCACATGTTGGGTCCCGCTTTCCCGCGTGAAAATGGGGCGCGACAAAGATGGCGACTCCTTGGCTGAGATCTAGGCTTTAAACCACTACGTGTTTATTAAATGGGATTCATTTAAACTTTAATTGCAATCTTTACTTCTATTTATTTCTATATTTATTTGGTTATTAACCTGCTTTCTTGTTTTATATATTATAATATATTTTTCATATGTAATAATTATTTCATAAAATGTTGTAATTTTTATTTATTGGCATATTCGTTCATATTTCCCCCACTTGAGAATTTCACACTTCACACACAATAATTCAAGGTGCGGGTTTCACGCTGTTCACCATTTTAAACACCTTGGGGATTGTCTTATGATTTGATCGGACAAATAAAAGCAGCTACTGGTCAGAAGCTTTCACTCCTCGAAAGGTCCGTCGAGGGAATCGTGTGCAGGTCAAGCCCACTCTTACTCCTAGACTGTGACTGTGTACTTGAGTAAGGCGTACTCATGTCAAACTTAGAAAATCGCGACGCCCATGTGAAGGCCAAGATTAAATAGGACATTGCCATAAGTCTTAAGGGAGTGAAAACTCAAAAGATCGCATCCATGAACTATGTGCATTTTTTAAGAGAAATATTATTTAAAGTAATGTCATTTTGCTCCCGGGTGGGTAGGATAGATCTAACCTTCCTTTGTTACAGGCATCTGAGTCTCCACTTTCTTACCCAAAATTCCGGATGGTTTGAATTTGGGAGAATAATATTACAGTACTAGAAGATTCAGCAGTTTAACGTCGACGAAGATGTTTTTTTTGGGATTTAATGCCTGCTTCTTGCAACGTTGTAATTATAGTAATAAAGTCATTTGGATTTATTTGGGGAGCAAAATGACGATACTTAATAACAAATTCCTCTCAAACTCGTTAGGCCTCCTCGCACAAAAGAGGCACCAAATTAGGAAGACTTAATATTGTGTTTGTATTCACATTTACAATATGAAGCGATATTGTGTTTTTTCATCTTTTATCTACAACATGTCACATGTTTGGATTTCTTTACTAATTTTATTTTTCTGTTTATCAGCTATTCCCCTTCCCAAGGCTGATTTGTGCATAACTGTCCAACATACCTTTCTCGCTGACGACCACCTTCCAAACAAGTGGGAAATGGTTCACAGAATACCAACAAGCAATTGACACGGCTACCCAAAGGATTTCGCAGAGAGTCTGGAAAGAAGGTGTCAACCGAACGTACCGACATGATTATAGAATGGAGCAAAAGATTTTATTCCAAGGCACCACCTGAGCTCAACATAAAACCAATATGCTCTGGCTCTTGTGAAACTCCGTCAGCACTACTGGGATTAATGCTTCGCACAAGCTCACGTCATCTTCACACTTTCCAGCACCTCATCAAACCTCATATCTCAAAACAATCTTCATCATGCCTACCCCTTCCTCAAAATCAACATTCTCATAACATTTATGCACCTCCAACTCATATAAATATGCTCTACGCCACTCATACAACCCGATGAGTGTGGAGATCGCACTGGGGTAATGCATCATCTTGAGGAGTCTGAATCTTCAGAAAAGGATAGACTGATCTAGTCTGGCAGAAGAGTTGAAGAAGACAAATAGCAGTTGCAAATGTCTAAGGTAAGCAAAGGAATAACGGGTTTGGATTATGAAGACTTGTGCATACATCCCGACGTCAGCTACCGATTGGATACAAAAACCTCCAAATTTGAAACATTTCTAACGGCACCGGTGATCCGAAAGCCTACGGTGATTGTATTGTGACAAGTTGATTGGGGCAGGGAAAAGATGAAAAACCAATGCTGTAGTTGCCTGGTAGAGAAGTTGATCTGGAGATGCCTCAATTGGTACGTAGAGCAAAATCTGAGGAAATGGATTAATTGGACCGATATGGCTGCAGCCTTCGTGGATCGGTTCAGTTTCAATACAGAAATGCACCTGATTTGCACTACATTCAGAACTTGGAAAAGAAAGCCTACAGACATTTAGGGAATATGCAACTCCGCTTGAGGTCCGAGGCCGCCGTAGTGCGACCTCCAATGGAAGAAATTCAAATGAAGGATATCTTGGCTGCTGAGTCTGGACCCGCAAATACATGAAAGATTGATGTTGGTTAGTGAGAAAGCTTCATTGGTGCCTATCAAATTAGGCGAAAGATTGAGGACACAAGAGCGGTACCATTATCGATTGGGGAGCATTACGAGCAAATAAAGAAAACTTTGCAATTTGGTCGAGCTTAACTGAGAACGAGAATGTGAACGAGGTAAGCCTGAGACCTATGGAAGGACCGAAAACCTGGGATACCACCTCCAGTTCAATACCAATTGCCTCCATACCATTAAATATATATTCTATAACTCTGCTACCTATCACGCACAACCGCTCTCTTTTCAGCCTCCTCCACCTACACTCCAAAGGCCGCCAAATCTTCAAAATCCATCGATTCAACAATCTCGCAAGCTCGCGAGACCCCGAGAAGCCTGCCCAAGCAGTATACTCCTTTGGGTGAGCCCATAATCCAATTGTATGAGCGATTAAAGGTTGCTGGCTATATCGCTCCAATTCCCGGGAATAATGATGGATACATGCGAATGGCTCGATCACAATAAGATTTGTGACTATCATTCAGGGATTAGAGGACACACCACAGAAGAGTGTCGAACTTTGAAAGACAAGATTCAAGCACTAATTGATGCCAAGGTGATCCACCCGAAAGTTAAAAACTTGATGCCCAAAGCTATTCTCAACTTGACTCATTCTCTATCTGAAACCTTTCACTTTTGTAATCAACTACGTTGGACCTGATTCCCGTTTAATAGGGATACGTAGGCTCTTATGGGGTTCGGTCTAAATTGGAATAACTCTTTTCCTTTTCTCTTACTAATTTGGGCAGAATTTTTTTGAGAGGACTCAAAATTCACTAGTTCGAGCATTTCTTACTTAATCAAGTAAAATTTTGAGAAGATCTCAAAATTTTATCAAGGCTCAGTCAAGCAAAGGAATTGATTCCCAAAAATACGTCTATGGAAAGACGTGACATACAATCTGACCATCAAGCTCATGAGACTGGACGGTAACGACAACAAAGGCACAAATCAGCTTTCCCCTTTTAATCTTGCTCTTTTCTTTGAGCACAGATGCAACTACCAAATTGCACCTATGCTATACATCATCTGATTATTATCAACTGCAATATTAAACTACTTGAAGTTTGTCCACTAACGGGTTAAGCGCTACTCTCTTAGTAAGTTGCTCAAAACTGAACGCTTTTATTTGAAACTAAGTATTAATATGTTGATTACTTTGGCATATGCATTGTCCTAGGGTAAGCATTACCCTAAATTTCATTTTCAAGGGCTACATTATCCTAGGTTAAGCACTACCCAAATTTTATTTTCAAGGGCCAAGCATTGTCCTAGGGGTTAAGCATTACCTCTAAATTTTATTTTCAAGGGCTACATTGTCCTAGGGGTAAGCATTACCCTAAATTTTATTTTCAAGGGCTAAGCATTGTCCTAGGGTTAAGCATTACCCTAAATGTTATTTTCAAGGGCTAAGCATTGTCCTAGGGTTAAGCATTACCCTAAATTTTATTTTCAAGGGTTAAGCATTGTCCTAGGTTAAGCATTACCCTAAATTTTATTTTCAAGGGCTACATATTGTCCTAGGTTAAGCACTACTCTAAATTTTATTTTTCAAGGGCTAAGCATTGTCCTAGGTTAAGCACTACCCTAAATTTTATTTTCGGCTAAGCGTTGTCCTAGGGGTAAGCATTACCCTAAATTTTATTTTTCTCAAGGGCTAAGCATTGTCCTAGGGTTAAGCACTACCCTAAATTTTATTTTCATGATAAGAATATCCTAGGTTACACTACCTAAATTTTATTTTTCAAGGGCTAAGTATCCTGAGTTGCTATAATTACCCTAAATTTTATTTAAAGGGCTAAGTCCAGGTTAAGCACTACCCTAAATTTTATATTTCAAGGGCTAAGCATTGTCCTAGGGTTAAGCACTACCCTAAATTTTATTCTCAAGGGCTAAGCATTGTCCTAGGGTTAAGCACTACCCTAAATTTTATTTCAAAGGCTAAGCATTGTCCTAGGGTTAAGCACACTAAAATTTTCTTCAAGGGCTACATTGTCCCCAAAAATTTGACTCTGATTACATTTTCGCTTCAAATTCTTATTTGAGTTTAATCATTAGTTACTTCATGCTTATTGACTAATCATTTTATCCAGTTTCTTTGAAGCTTGGTGTGCTACCATTGCGTTTTTCATGCTATTTAACGAAGCACACTATGTCATTTTCGTTTGGCCACTTGTTATTGTTATGCTATTTTTAACCTACTATCATCGCGGGGTTGTCATTCTTAAGGGTTTTAGATGGGTCCAGCTTACCCCAAGCTTTTAAGGACTACATAGTTCCACCGCTTTACGTCGTCTGCAAAGCACTACCCGCCAAAATTATCTGAGCCGCGATTTGTTCTCGGAAATCATGACGATTCGTGCTAATTATCCTTTATCCAAGCCTCGTGTTGTCAACTTAGGATCTGCCGTCCCAAATCCAGAACTACACGCGCCTGATTCTCTTGAAACCCGAGATATGTAGGCGACTTGATACCAAAGTCTCGGCCACAACATCTTCACAACCCTATCTTCTTTCATCCGGCCCCTCCGAAATTTTTGTTTTCGGTCGGACAAAAATTGGCCACTAGGTCAACGATCTTTGCTCGACAATTCATCCTCATTCCCTGTTAAAAGAAGGGGCAAACATGACACCCAATTTCACTCTACCTGCTTTTAATTACTGCTTATATATGTATATATTTATTTATTTATTTTTACGCAAGTATTCGACTCATTTTTATATTTTTTAAAATAATTTTATTATCATAATATTGTGAAAGTTATTTAAATTACATATATATGATCATATTAATTGTAAGTTTTGATATTAATAATTATGTCGTATATATATTTCGTATTAATATGCACCCTTATTTTTGAAATATATTCTTTACTTAATAAACTATTTACCTAATTTTACTAAATTTTATAAATTTATTTGACTAATATTTTTAATATTTTTAAATAAAACCGACACTGTCCCTCGGTTTTTAAAATATTTTTATAACATTTGATAACTTGATTTTATATTTTAGTCTTTTAAATTATTCATAAATGCAATAATTTAATATGATATTTATGATATCATACTAAGATTTATGATTTTTATTTATTAAGAATAATATCTATATGATTTTCCTATAATTTAAACTATTTTATTATCTATTTATTAAACTATCTAAAATGTAGTATATTTATTAATTTAATAGCAGACAAAATTTAATTTCAATCATTTATTTAAATTATAGCCATTTGCTATTCAATTTCATTCAATTTATTTCAAATATGGCCACTTTCTATTCAATTTATGCCAATTTTAGCCATTTGATCAATTTGATTATTATTTAAATTCAATTCCTAATTCAATCTGCCCAATTGACCGACCCGCTACCCGTTTTGATCCATGATCCGACCCGAATTACACTCAAATTAATCTCAGCCCTCCATCTCATTTAATCCAACGGACGAGATTAAACTCAAATTATTTTCCTATTTCGTAATAAACACCTCAAAACCCTAAACATATTTTTCATTCTTCCCCTTCCCCACCTAACCTAGAGCAATCGCTTCCAATTCTCTCTACTCTTCCTTCCACCCCCACTGGCCGGAAAACGCCATACTCACTGTAGAACGGGCCATTGCCAAACACCGTCCAAACACAACACCAAATTTTCCCCACTCTCGCCCCGCTCCTTTCCTCCGGCGACGACCCCACCCCGCACAACCCATTCCTGGCCATCATCCCTCTATTTTGCCGTTTTTCTCTTGGTTCGGCCACGGTTGACTGAAAATAACCAACTCTGCCGACCGCCACTCGCCGCCTCCTCATGGGCAGCGCACTAACCAAGAGCAGCCGCCCGTCTTCTTCTTCCTCTCTCCCTCCGTGGACCTGCAGAGCACTCCAACCATCACTGAAACCGAACAGACCACCTCAAGAACCACCACCACTCGCGCAACCGTCGCACCTCACCTCCCTCCTCTTTTTTCTCTTCCTCACCGGCGACAAGTCACTGCCAACCACCTTCTCTTCTCTCTCCCCTCACCGTCGGACCACCAACACCATGGCTGCCTCCACCCTTTCTTCTCCATTCACCCGGCCTCTCCGCTTCACCCTCACCCACGCTGCACGGAAACCACCGGAAAGCCGCATAGAACCCTACCAGACTTCCTTCTGTTTTCAACAACACCATCTGAACACCACCATTCTTCTCCTACCCACGCCACCACAAAGCACACCACCGAAACGTCACTGGTAATCCGCCGTGAATGGGGAAAAACCACCAAACATCCACTTTAACAACAATCAGACTCATGTTTAGTTATGTTTAATAATGATCTAAATCATTGTGCATTCGGTATTGTAAAACACTCAATTGACTTGTTATGTGCCCTTTAATCTTCGGTATGTCCCTTACTACATGGTGTTGCATTCATGATTTTGCTTCCTCGGCAATTAAATTACTTTTTCCAAAGATGCTTCATTTCATTCGTTATTTAATCTGATTTTGACTTTAATGAACTTGAGTTAGTTTATTCTCACATCCTTGATAGGGATTGAATATAATTTTTCTTTAACGGTAATTGAAAGATTCTTACTCCGTGAGTGTAGATTCAAATCGTATTACAACTTTTGCCTATTCCAAATATTTTTTTTATAATTTGAAGTTCTTGTATTATATATATGACAACTTTGGAGGCGTTTTCATAGTAAATCTTGAATGATTTGATTATATGATTCATGTGTTCCCTACCTTATTTTCTAGTCCGTGCTAATGCTCAACATACGTTTAGCTCAAATTTTAATATATTATTATTTTTTTAATATTTGGGTCAATGGTTAGTAATAGTTTGCTCCTTTCTCTTGTGTAATCTAAATCATGACAAGTCTTCTCTACTTAATTTATTTTCCTTCCTCGACTAGTTAATATATAAAATATGTGATTTCTTATATTTTGAATTCATATTTCAAATTACCCATGATTGAATTTTTTTTAAAGATTTTTATTTGATGATATGCACCTATTTATGGTATGCTAATATTAATAATCCCTTAATTTGATTACTGTCTCTTGATTTTCCAATTGATTAATCTCTTTTCTATATATTTTTTTTAAAAAAATGTTATTCGACTAATCTCTTCCTTCCTTAATTGCTTTGAATGTATAGTAAATTTCAATTAGCTTTTCTGCTTTGATTATTAATTAAGGAAATGTTATTTATTGATGCCCTTTTACCTGCTTCCTTCCCTTTATTCTATAGTTGACTGTTGGGTTTTCTCCCTATAAAAGACGGGCTCCTTTTTCTTTTCAAGGACGGCCGAACGAGCAATGTATGATTTCACTTTACTTTTAACATACCGCTTTCATTCCTTCTAAATTCATATTCTTTTTTCGTCCTGCCTCAACAGCTAGTACTGCTCGAATCCACGAGATTCCCGTGATCTTGACGTGCTGAGTTTGGGTTCTATCATTGAAAAGCTTTCTATCAAAATTAATGACCGTTGCTTGCTTCTTTCATTTATTAACCAAGGTCCATATTTTATTTTAATCTAGATTTTTGTGTTATGCGAACTAACAGTGTTATGTCTAGATAGATGTTTGTTTATAAATTGCACAATCTGTTATAGAGTATGGTGCACAATCTTGTCGCATCGTTCGTTGAACAGTGAAGTTTAAAGTCTCGTCGGGTCCCCGCTTTCCCGCGCGAGGAAAAAATGGGGCGCGACATATGACATAATAATTATTCAAGCGTGCTTACTGAATTCACACTGGGCATAATACTCGGCTTTGAAACGTTCTTTCGGAATTTATTCTATTTTACTATACTAGAATTATCTTGTCGAAGAAACCGGCTTTACATACCCTCGCCAGCCGACTCGACTAACCGGCGTAGCTCCGCCAATATCCAGCTATTTCTTCCAATGCATTCATATTCATAGCAAATAAAACTAAATTCATCAATATTCTGAAGAAAACACTACTTTGAATATATATACTGCCCAAATCCTCTTGACTTATCGAAAAACAAACAAAACTCGCTATTTCTCGAAAGTCTAGAAGGGAGAAATATTCACTTTAGGGCTAGGAGTATATTGACACTAATTTGGAGCAATTCCACTTAATTTTAGCCTTGTAGGACGACGATTCGCCGGCCGAATTACATGAAACTAACTCCATGGAATGCTCCTGTAGCTTTATACTTCACTACCCGAAGTTAATTCGAGTTTGGAACGCGTTTGACTCGCGTAATCGGAAGGAAATTTATGGTGAACCTTCGTCTCTCTGTTTTCTAATTTTTTCTGCTGGAAATAAAATGGAAAGTAACTAAAACAAAGTGGGAAGGTTTTATATACTTGGGCTGAACCTCCTTTAAGTCGCATTTGTCGAATGCGATTTATGTCGATTTGCCTTGCGACACGCCCGACTTGGCGCTCCGGTCTCTCAATGGGCCCTTTTCTCGCACGTATGACATTCTAAAGCCTAACCAACATGCGAATAGGCCAACTTGTGTCAAGAACTTAGGGTGTAACATATATATAATTTTATGGTAAAGAATGTCATAATAGCCTTACATTGATGATATACGTATTTTCTAAAACAGAAATATATTTTACACGGATTTATTTAAAAACTATTATACAAAATGGGTTGGTAATATCCAAACCAAAATATTTCTGTTTCAGACAAAATAAGATTTGGGTCATAATATTGAAAAAAAAAAAATTCCTATCCAAAGAAGCATTGAATTTGCTTTTAAAATTCTCTAATGTTATTACTAATAAAACTTAGCTTCAAAGATCTTAGGAAGCTTAAATTATATCTCTCATTTTATAAAGGACCTTGCCAAGGATACATCTATTTTATGTGATAGATTGAAAAAGAAACCTAAAGCTTGTACTGAGGGTCATACCTAATCGGTTAAAAATATTAAAGCAAAGGTTAATAACCTACCATGTCTCACTTTGGCAAACCCAATTTGATAACGTGGTAGATACATGAGCCAATATAAGATATGAAGGAATTTTAAAACAATATTCCCCTGAGGACAAATACAATATCGTATTCAATTTATGGAAATGGAATAACAGCCAGAAAAATTATGTTATAGTAGTGAAGGAAATCCTTGCCATAAAAATTATTTTAAATTTCAAGGTAATTTATACAATCAAAATTTTTAGTAAGATTGATTACTAAAAGAAAAATTTATACTTAATAAAAATTGTAAAACATGATTTGATTTTGAAATCCAATATAAGAAAGGATTGGATAATAGTTTTGATTTTCTCATTAGAATATTTGATGTTAATAACTTTTAATCTCTTGTTAACACAGACTGGGCTTACTATCCCTCCTCAAGAAGAGGAAGGGGAAGATCATGCATGGGCAGAGGCAACATCCCAGTCTAAATGGAAAACAAGAAGCTTATAGCTTTTAGTATTGCAAAAACATCCGGTCTTCATACATACCACCCAATGTACAAAGAGTTCATGGATTTTATAAAATTCAAACAAGGAGAAACTAGTAATACACCATTATAATCCTCCATCAAGAAGGCAATGAAAATATTGGATGGAGAAAAATCAGTAATGATAAGAATGAAATAATACTTTCTTAGAATAATCTGATTTGAAATGGAAAGATAACTATGACAAATCATGAAATAGATATACATTTTGATAAGGCGTCATATGTTGCTCTTGCTTATAAATAGAAGATGCATTATGAAATGATACTTTCTTCACTGGGGTCATTAATTTCAATATTTTTTTCCAAATTAATACTAAAAATGTTTATAATTTTTCAAAATTATACTAAGATTTTTTACTCCTGAAGAATGGGGTTAAGTACTTTAAAAGAGCGTGATTATATTCACTCAGAGTACAAAGTTGTTGTTAAATATAATTACTTGGATTATATTAAAAGCTTTAATAAAGTTCTTTTATATATAAAATGCTAATAGAAAACATTCTTGGTTCATAAATATAATTTATGTGTTTAAACATCACATACCAAATTAGTTCCTTGGCCAGCGGACTTTATATGGTCCTTCATTAAATATTTACCAGAAGAATATAAGTGTTTATATACCGAATGGTAGTTATCTCACCCAAATTGATAAATTTACAAAAATAAGGCATCTTCTTCAAAGAAATGTCATTAATATATTTTTTCATAGAATTTCGATTCCTGCTAATGAAATGATTTGTGGAAGTCAAAAATAATAATGAAGGATTTTCACAAGGTTTCAATAGAATTTTTTATACAAAATTTTGGAACAATTGCTCCAAAGAATGCGTAAAAGAAAGGTCCGTGGCCAGAAAAATTAGAGACAACAATCGTGGATCTTAGTCCTTCAAAAATGCATAACAAGAAAGCTCCAAATGAAAAAAATAAGCAATTTCAAGTCTAAGATACTCGCTTCTTATATGGAGAGAGTGAAAGATTATAATGAAAATTTGAATATAGAAATCTCAGATAATATTTCCATGACATTTGCCGGTCAAGGCTGTACCTGTATGATGAAGAAACATGTTTAGCAGGGGAATCTCAAAGTGTTCATAGCACTGAGGAGATGGTCATTGGAAGCATTTCTTCATTAGTTCAAGAATCAAGTGGAAGAATCTTCCAATAGTACTAAATTTGACAAGGGAAAGGATAAAAATTAAGAAGGCTCCATTTCATAAATTATTGGGGTAATATAGGGACAAAGACTTTATAAATGCAGTATTCTTTCATAGAGAAAATTATTAAAGTAGTAGACCATACCGGTCAAGCTTATCTTTTTATCTTGTCGCATACATTATGGTCATTTTTATGTCTCTATAATTTTGTCGTTTTATTTTGAGGATCTATTATATAAGGGTCTCTTTCTTGCTAGAATAGTAAGATTTTTTGAAAACTTCTTCCTCAAACTTTTTCATATCCCCCTTGTGGAGCACACAAAAATAAAATTCGGTGTTTTAAGTCACACTGATTAATGCCTTCCACTGGGCCCGAGGTATTTTTAATTTCCTTTTTTATGATAATTTTAATTTAATTTTAGTTGATTATATTAGTCTAAATGAAAGGTTAATACCTATGTGTTGGACTATAGCACATTAGACTACTATTTACATGGTATTGATCTCAATAAGAAAGCATTCAATGATACATAGAGGACACAATTCAGTGGAGTTATCCAGCTATACCGATGTCCTTTTGAAATGCCCGTTGGCAAAGCGGGGCGTTGAAGGCTGTTTGGGACTTGTAATAGACCATCCTTGCCAGGATTATTGACCTATAAAACTCTTCGTAGCTCTACTGGCGATCCTCGTTCTCATTATGAAATTTTACTGTCAATAATCTTGGCAAGGATGGTCCATTACGAGTCCCAAATAGTCTTCAACGCCTCCCTTGATTTAAACAGGCATTTCAACAGGACCTCCGGCATAGCCTAGACCTTTTGCCTAGATTATTATTGCCCTACCTTAGTATCATTGAATAATCTTTTTCTTATTAAGGGATTAGTACCATGTCGGAATCGTAGTCTAATGCTATAGTTCAACACATATAGGTAATTATCCTTTCAATAGTCTAATATCAATCAACTATAAATTAAAATTTTAAAATTTAAAAATTTTAAAATTTAAAATTAATATAGAAAAATTAAAAAATACCTCAAACCGTGGAGGTGCACCGTGTCTTATCTTAAAACTCCTCAACTTTCATTTCTTAATAATATAGTAAAATGGGGGATATGAAGAGAGTTTGAGAGGTTTTCAAAACTTCAAGATTGAATATAATCATAACCAAGGTAATTTAAAACTTAATATTAAAGCATTTAAAAAAATTTCACCATTTAAAGATATTTATACTAGGATAAGCATTAAAATAAATCGGAATTAAGCTAAACTAGTTTTACGGTCCTATTAAACACTTTTTCCAGCCTTCCTGCTTTACCTCATTCCCTTAAAACTATTATAAAACTTTCAGGTAAAACCTCTTATAAGTGGCTTAAAGGCAACCTGTGTTAATCCAATATGCATTAATCTATAAGTTTTCCTATAAGGGACCAAATAATTTTCGTATAATAATCTAAATGTAGCATGATCATTATCAACAAATAGTAGTTTCTTCACTGTTTTAATAACTTGCTTTAAACCCAATTTTTCAAAACTACCCTTTGGTATATTGGTTTGGACTTTCGGAATAGTCCACTTATTAAGAAGATCTAAATGTTGTGGCATATCATATTCTTCTTTCAACTATTTTTGGGTCAAAGAGTAGCATGTCTTTATGCTATTGATTTATAAAATCGCTTGAACTTATAACACCTATTACTACTATTAAACATGGATCCGGTAATTACAATGAGAATAGGTTCGCTTCAATGAAACTACGTAAAAAATTTGGCGGGTCATAAATCCTGGCAAGGATGGTCCATTACGAGTCCCAAACAACCTTCACCCGCCCCTTGGCTTAAACGGGCGTTTCAACAGACCTCCTAGATAGCCCGACCTTCCGCCGATTAATATTACCCTATCTTAGTATCATTAGATAATCCTTTTGGATTAGTATCATGTCGAAATAGTAGTCTAGTGTGTTATAGTTCAACACATAGGTAATTAGCCTTTCATTTAAGCTAATATAATCAACTAAAATATAAAATTTACAATTAAAACAAAAAATAAAAATACTCCAACCATGGAGGTGCAACCAAAGTGTCTTAGCTTAAAACTTCTCAATAACTTTTATTTCTTAATAATATAATGTATCAAAGGGGATATGAAGAGTTTGAGAAGAGATTTTTAAAAACTTTCGTACCGATAATATAATCATAACCATGTAATTTAATACATAATATTAAATAATATATAATTATAAAGTTATTTTATTACACATAAAATATACAAAAAAATTATGATTTAAAATATGTTATGTAAATATAGTATGTGACTTATTTTCATTTAAGAATTGATCTATAAATTTTACCAATTCTTCTCCTCAGATACATCTCTTATCTTGCAAATAATAAATGTAAAATTTATAATACTTTTCAGGCATTTTGTTAATTTAAAATATGAAAAGGCATAACAAATTTTCATGAATACTGAAATAGTATAAAAATGTCATCAATTTGTTCTTAAACTGCGAGAAATAGAATAGAAATACTTTCGAATTTAGCGAATTGATCTAATTAGTAATGGACCCTATTAGAGCTGTAAAATATGGGCTAAGCCCATTGCCGGGTCCAGTCCAATCTGGCGAGATTTGATAGAATTGGATTACGTTTTTTGAGTCCATTTAAGAGTCCGCTGGCCCGTAAAAATTGAGCAAAGTGGCTGAATCGCCCGTGCTTTAAAAATTAATTAAAAAATAAAATACAATAGAAAAATAAAATAATTAGAGGAGTCAAAATTCAAGAGTCAAAGATAATGAACATCGTATATTAACATTGCAAAGTCCAAACCTACTGACCGTTTAGTTTTCATATTAATATTTTTATTTGGTTCAAGATATTATGTCAAAAGTTGTTCAATTTCAATGTGTTTTTATGTCCATCAAGATCGTAATTTTGGGGTTGTACCCAAGATAATAAGAGAAAGACAGCTTATTCGACAGTTGGTATAACTTCAAATCTTTTACTTGAAGCCACAGTTTAATAAGTATTATTAGACTTATTTTATCTGTGAATTTAATTTTATATAAAAAAATTAAAAAAATTAAAAAAATTAAAAAAATTAAAAAAATTAAAAATATTTTTAAATTAGAATTTTAATTAATAAATTATTATATTTTTTTAAAAGTGGTGCCTGACATTAACAAGCAACTCCACGGCTTGGATAAGGAACTTGTTTTTATGTCCATCAAACATGGGTCGGCCCGGCCTGGCTCGTCAAACTCCAAAACCCGTGGGTGAGCTAGCACGATAGGTTGGATCGACCATATTAACAAATTTCAGATCCTACATTTATGTCTTTTCTATTGTAAATTTGAGATATCTTTTCATCTTGAAAAAGAGAGACTATTTACTTATTTTTTTTTGTATATTTTAATATTTTACAAAAAAAGTAAAATAACAAATATAAAAAAATTAAAAAAATTAGAATATATATATAACTACTAATTCAAATAAAGTGGAATAAAAATTTATAATTAGTATAGAATGTATTACTTAAATCTCAAAAGAACAATGTTAATGTATTTTCATCTATTTATTTAGCGATGAATGAAGAGATTGTACTCTTTGAAATCTCAAAAGAAAAAAAAATATTTTATTTATTTATTTGTTGTGAATACTAAAATTATTTGATATTTTCATTATATAAGATCAGCGGTTGGTCTGCTTGAGCAGAGTTGTCCGTGTCATCACTGTTTTATCTGGCACTTGCACTGCTGCAATTTATGTGCAAAATATAGATCAACTCAATTTTTTTATTTCATATTATATAGGGAGAAATGCATAAGATGTGGTCCTATTCAAATCTTTACTAGCATTTTTCACTTTATGATATTTGATTTCAGGAAAAAAAATTATGTATGTATATTGTGATTATGATTAAATATACATAAAATTTGATAATATAGGTATAAAATTATATTAAATCAGTGAATTGGACTGCTTTTGTACAGTACCTTAAAATATAGTCTTTGCTGGTTTGGATAGGCAAGAGAGTATATATGTATTTTTGTCAAATGGTTTCACCTTACGTATTCTTTTATCATTAATTATTTTAGTAAAACTATTTATTAATTAAATACTTTTTCAAATGACATGTCTTCCTTCATCTAAATGAAATTACCACTTCATCCTACTATCATAAATGTAAGGTGATGTTGAATCGTAGAAATGTGAAGTGCTTATCAAACAAATAATCTTTTTAAAGATATCACTTAATTATACATTTTATATTAAAGAGAAAAAAAATTGAAAATTAGAGCATTATTGATATTATATCACTCCTACTATGCTAATAAAAGTTTTGAGGAATTCTACTTCAACTACTATTTCCTTCTCCATCACCTTTTCAATTGTCTTGTCATTTGGCTCAATTTAGCGACAATCAAATCTTATAGATCTTCTCAACAAAACCTCAAAACTAAACTTGTATAACCTACATTTTTTCAGTACCAATCAATATTCACAAATTGATATGTTTTCCGTACTTATTGAACTAAGGAAACAAATTTCCATAAACATTAGAATATGAACAGATATAATGTTTCTTGAAAGATAGAAACCTCTTTCTTTTATACTTTCATATGCTCTAACTTCTTATATTATATGACAATTTATGTCAAGGTAATGAAAAAATTTAGTAGCTCATCAACAAGCTTGAATGCCTTGAACCAAGTTAATTAGTTTCAGACTTTCAGGAAAGTAGAAAAGAATAAACTCAATTGGGCAAAAAGCCAATTGATTAAGGAAAAAAGTACTAATCTTAAATTATGTTTTTCAGAGAACATTCAACTGCTAATATGTTAATAAGTCATAACTATCAAATATGTAAGCGAAGATGAACAAATTATTATATGCACATATATCACCAGATTGAGTCATGAAAATTACGCTTGGATTAACAATTAAAGCAAATAAAATTTCGATAATTAATTACAGCTAAGTTTAGTCTAATATTTAGGTAGATACGTACAAAAATATTTATAAGAAGGGCAAATTTAAATTAGATATTGTCAGAACTACTTTTGGAATATAATTACACTGTAAAAAAAAAATTGGTTCATTATAAAAGCACTTATACTATGAAAATAATAGATATTTAAAAGTGATCTTTGACATGCTCCAAGTAGGGATAAAGCTTAAAACTACGCCATTATTAATAGATATTGCCAAGTACCATTTATAGGATTTAATTAAAATAAAAAGTTGAGCACCTTCCATTTCGTTGCATTCCCCCTCCACCATTATTGATATATCATCTGTGTTAATTTGTTTGTCTTACTTTTTATTTTATCCCATTTAAAAAAAAATATCTTTCCCCTTTTTAAAAACTATTTAGTTTCAACTTTCCATATGATATGTTTTTTAAGAATAGATTCAAAAGTTTTTTCTAATTTCCTAAACTCTCTAGCAAGTCAAAATTAAATAAACAAATAGAGATGAAAGCAGTATAACACAACCTCAAAGACATCCAATTTCCTACCTCCTACTACTAAGTCATTTAAACATTATAAAGAAATCATATGATTACAATAACTCATTACGATAAAGATCATCAATAATAAAGAATAACAAAAATCATATTAAAATTAATAGGAAAAAATACACAAATAAAAAAAATTCTATACCTTTAGAAGTATCAGTGTATGACAAACTCTGTGATTTTTGTAGGAGTCAGATTTTGGCAGCGATAATAGATGGAAACTATCTCCCGTAAACATGCAATTTATTTTTACAAATATATAGAAACAGCTAGTAACTTCGGTTTACATTTAAGTTGGGCCAACATACAAAAACAATTGTAATTGAAAACAAAATTAAAACATCCCCTATACGACAAAATAGTTTCTCATCCTAGTTTTTTTTTGGGTTAATATCTCCTCATAGTATTATTTTGGCTCCCTCTATTCAAGCTACCCCAATAAATAAGAAAATCATATTAGGATCCAATTTTGATACTTTTCTTGTATAACCATTTTCACTTTTTTACTCAATATTCTTATGTGAGTAAAATGTATAAAAACCAATAAAATAAAATGTTGAGAGCAAAGAGTTAAGAGGAAAACTTTGTTTGTCAGCTTCTCAATTCTTTCGGAAGTTAGTTAAATAAGACTTCCAGAAGTTAGTTGAAACTTCAAGTTAGTTACACTAACTGTCAAATATACCAGCTTTCAGTTAGGAGAAGTTAGGCTAAGAATTAGAGCCTTAGATGATTAATTTACATGTATAAATACCTTGTATGTGATCATTATACAATCACAATGAATATTACACGACATACAATAAATCTTCTATCTATATTCATCTTCTATCTTCATCTTCTTCCTAATATCTCTAAGCTTTCTTTCTTCTAATTTCTTTACTTCTGTAAAGGTCAATCACAGACCTTAAACTCTTATTACTACTACAATTTCTACATGGTATCAAAGCAGTAGCTATCATATAGGGCACCGATTTCAATTTGCTTGAAAGGTTTACAATCTCGATCTTGATTGAGCCTTACTGCTACAAAGTTTTCTTGATCAATTTTCAACTTCTGTGATCTTCTTTAGATCAACAATTTCTTGTATCAAAATGGCGATTGGTACTAATGGTGTACATCCCAATGAAAACAATAGTGGAGGATATCAGATGAACTCAACTTCTGCATCAACCCAGAATGTGCTTAGAACAATTCAGTCACTAGATCACAACCATCTACTGTACCTATCTACTTCAGATGTAAGTGGTGTTTCCCTCATCTCTTTACAATTAACTGGTGTAGAAAACTATTCCCTCCGGAGCAAATACATGCTCTCTTGGGAAGAAACAAGCTGGGCTTTGTTGATGGCACTTGGAAGAAAGAGAAATTCAGAGAGGAATTGTGGCATCAATGGGAAAGATGTAATGTTGTGGTACAATCTTGGTTGATGAACACAGTAGGCAATAATCTGCTAGGAGGAATGGTGTATGCCACCAGTGCATATGAAGTCTGGGAGGATTTGAAGGAAAGGTTTGATAAGGCAGATGGTTTAAAAATCTTCAACTTACACAAAGAAATAGCTACTTTAGTCCAAGGAACATCTTTTGTGGCTGCTTACTTCATAAGAATGAAGGAGTTACGGGTTGAACTTGAAGCTCTTGTGCCACCACCAGGATGCAATTGTGAGAAGTCTAGAGAATTCTTAGTATATCTCCAAAGGCAAAAGCTACACCAATTTCTGATGAGGTTAAATGATAACTATGTTCAGCCAAGGATCCAAATCTTGCTGATGACTCCACTCCCCTCAGTAAATCAGGCATATGCCATGATAATCAGTGATGAGTCACAAAAGTCTGTTGTAACAAACTCTGCTGGTTTGTTGGGAGCAGCCCCTACTTCATCTAGTCATGATCCTACAATAATATACTCTAAAACAAACTATCAGAAGTTCAGAAAGAACAATTATTTTTATGAGTTCTGCAAAATAAAAGGGCATACTAAGGATATCTGCTACAAACTAGTAGGTTATCCTCAAGATTTAAGGTTTAAGAAGAAAGGGGGAGTAGGGTCCATGTATAGTAATAGGATAGGGTCTTCTGTAGCATATTAATGTTCTAGCGGAAGGGCGGACTGAGCACAATTATCAAGAAGCTGGATCAAGCCAATCTGGTCAAGTGAATCAACCAATGATAGGAGCATTCACACAGAATCAGTATGAACAGGTTGTTCAACTACACAGTCAAGCTCAAACCAAAGCTGTCTCAAACACATGACCATCAGCCAATGTAGCAGGTAAAGGATCAGGTATATCCAGTAATAAAGCTTTACTAGTGTTAAAAATCCTTAGAGATTGGATAATTGACACTAAAGTTATAAATCATATGATTTCAGATGATACTGCTAGTACAGCTGTCAAAATGGGTTAGCCTAGTTCAACGCAGCTCAAGCCTTGCGCGTCAAAAAAATTTGATGGGCTAGGAAGGGTCGGCTTTTCATTTTAAAAGGCCTTAAAATGGTCAGCCCTAAAAGGGTCGCAGGCCGGGGTAGCTAGCCTTTCGTTATTTTCTATCTTTTTTTGATAAAAAAATTATATTTAAACTTATAAGTATGACATTTTGTTAACATTTCTAATATATGATTATAGGAAAGTACATAGCTTATAACATATTCCACACTCACACATCATCAAGCATATTGAATCCGCTTACAAAATTATCTTAATTAACATCTTCATTTTCGTCTCCATTCATATGCAAATTTAATTAGTTAAACATTGTCAAATAATCATATATCAAAACTAATGATATTTAAATCACTTCAAAACATTGCCACTTTGAGTTTGGGTAAAGTCGTGCAACCCAATTTTGAGTTGCAACAAGTGTCTAAACATTTTCATGATAGATGCAATTTTTATACTTGGTGAGTAGAAATTTTATTATTAGGAATTTAACACTAAATGAGCAAATTATTGTGTAAGGTATTAAGACTTATTCAGTAATCACTATTCTTAGTTTTTACTCTCTTTTTTTTCACAACTTTTTAAAATTATTAATTTAAATTAGAGAAAATTTCGGAAATGACAACAATTTAGAAGAAAATAGGCTTAAGTAGTAACATTTATTTATTTACATAAAATGACAATATTTTATGTGACATGTGTTGTATTTACCATTGGTAAAATGTATCAAAATACAAATACAAAATCTGGTTAGGTTAGTGATTTTACGGATTATGTTTCACATAAATAATCAGTTATCTTTTTTTACTCAACTGATAATTATTGTGTTCCTTAAATAAAAGAATTCTAATAATGGATAGAATTTTTATTTACCATAACCACTTGTAAACAAAAACAGAAAAAAAGTTACGAAAATATTTTATTTCCTATTACATAATTGTAAATCAGAATAAAGAAATAATAAATGAATAGTTTGTATCATAAAATACAGACAAAATACTTGTAC
>JACEIK010000318.1:493517-507015 GCA_018107945.1 Datura stramonium | reverse complement strand
GGTTTGATGTTATTGTTATGTGCTTTGTATGGTTGTGAGATGCAAGTGTTGTAAATTTTGAAGCATTTGAGCAGTTGTATAATTATGTTTGAGACACCTAAGCTCTTGGATGTGACTCCATGTGTTGAAAGTTGAATTTTGCATTCTTGTGATTATTTGAGTTAAAAGTCTGCTGAATTTGTCTTGAATTGAGCATGTGCTGTGTGTGTAAGGTTTTGAATATCCCATGCTATTGTGTAGTGTCTAGAACGTTCCTGGTGTGTATACAAAGCGAAATGAGGGATGTAGATTATAGGAGATGATTTAGGTATTTCTTTGAACGAGCCTAATTTTATGTCCCCTGCTTTACCTACCGTTAATGTCTAATCCTAGTCAGCCTCATTGAGCCTGTATCCTATTCCTTTCTAGCCAAAAAATGAGCTTATTCCATTTTTTTCATTAGCCTTGAATTTGATCCAAAACTCCTAAGAGCTTATGTGAAATTGCAAAAGAAGTTAAGTAGTGAAAAGTGAAAGAAGAAGGAAAATAGTAGTTGTGGGAGTGGAAGAGAAGACTAGAGGTGCACTCGTTTAAAAATGAATAAAAGTTAGTAAGGAGTAAAAGAATAAAATAGCAAAAAAATCAAAGGGAAAAGTTTCTTATGTACGCCTTACTAATAAGCTAAGTGTGCATAAAGAAATGGGAAAATAAAATAGGAAAATTGGAGTAGAAAAGTATAAAAGTGAAGTAAGAGGGTGGAAGTTATTAAGGAGAGTGTGGTGTATTAAAAGCGCTTAGGGAAGATAGTCACTATTATTAGCCATAATAGTACCTACCCACCCTTAGCTTACATTACAACTCGATAATTCCTACTTGATCTTACTTTCTAACATTCTTAAATTAGTGGAGTAAAACACTAAGGGGAAGCTTATGGGTCAATACACGTGGCATGTGAATTCTTTGTGAGAGTGAGCCTATTTCTTATAACTATACCCATGCATGTTATAATTTGAAAACATATGAGTGAAAATGGGTAACTCTCTTGTTGTGAGGGCAAATGTCTAATGAAGGATAAAATTCATATCGAATTTCTTGATCGGTTAATTCGCATGAGTTTGTTGAGATTGAGAGTCCATTCTTGAGGTTAGGAAGTCTTTACATAGTTATATTTTATTTTAATGGTTAAATTGCATGCTCTATTTATTTTTAACTTGCTATCTAAAACAATCGTTGTAGCCTTAACTTTGATTATCTTTCTTCAATTAGCTATGTTTGAGTCTTCATGTACATGAGATGTAAAAAAGTTGTTCGAGGACGAACAAGGCTTTAAGTGTGGGGTAGTGATCTTGGGCTTAATTACATGCCCAAGTGCTATTATATAGCTTAATTTAGTCGGGTTTGTCTAATTATACACTTACATTCTTATGCATTTTTGTGTAAATTTGGGTATGCACTAACCAACATGAATCGTCCTTGTTTTGTAGGTGTAAAATGCATATGAGGGACTAAATAAGGATGGGTGGAGTGAAGGAATGGAGTTGGGAGTGAAATTGCAAAAGATGGCAGGAAAACATGCCATGGCAAGGCTGGCCGCGCCACACTGTGTGTGTGCCGCGCCCAGCGTCGTGCCACACTAAGGCCATGCGCGCAAGATGCTGCCCTCCAAGGTGCCTGCGCGCCAACATCCGTTCCACGCTAGACACTGCTGCGCGCTGCAGGCCGTGTCACGCTGGCCATCGCGCGAGAGGAGCTCCGTGTCGCGGAGCCATTCCATGACAGGCCAAAAATTTCAAATTTCCCATTTGCTATAAATTAAACCCTTAGCGTCTAAAATTATTTGTCACATAATATTTTCTGAAAACCATAGAGGAGCGAAGGGAGAAGTGAAGAACTCACCTAGGGTTCACTAATTTTACCTTCTCTTTTACCTATTTTTGTAAGTAATCTACTTTAACAATGTTTTTAAGTTATTGTACGAACATAAGTTGCTAAAAACCTTCCCCTAGGGTTGAGGCCATGTTATATGATTGTAATGCATGAATTCATTTTGGTTTGAGTTGTTAATTGTTGTTTTGTCTTACATTCTTTATTACGGTTGTTTTTATGCTTGATCACCAGGAAAACACATATGTTAAGCTAGGTAAAAGCTTGAAAGAGTAACCCTCGACAAGAACATAGGAATGTAGGGAGCAAGTTTTTATCTTTCCATATGATTCGTAATTAGGATAAATAATATACTTAAATTGCCTTGCTTAGTTGATAAAACGGGATGATAGCAAGACACCGGATTAGAATTGTTACTCCACCACTCATAGAAGTACTTGTGAAGCTAAGTTAGGTTAAATGATTAGAGGTACGAAAGTACCTTATCAAGAGCACAAACCCCGTAAACCACATCCATGTAGTTGAATTGCCCACGAACTAGGATGTCACATCCCCGCTCAACGATGTAGTTGTGAGGCTAGTTTATCATGTTTAGAGGCTCGAGAAACCATGAACATCGCATTTCCAACTATGTGAGACAACAATTGATAACCATTGTTATGTGAACCATTACGAAGTGTAGCATTACATGATTATCCGGCCATAGCTCTAGATGCTTCTTATATCGTTTCCGGATTGTTTTGCTGACCAACCCAAAACATAATTATAATTTACCGAAAACTTCTATAATCAACACTTGTTAAGGTTAATCTTACACTTGAACTTGATAATTCAGCAGATTGGTCACATCCCTGTGGGTTCGATATCGCTCTTAAAAGGGCCACTTTATTACTTGTACGGCTAACGTACGCTTGCGTGTGCGATGGGCACAACATTTACTAGTTGTTTCATCGCTTATGGGGCTATAGATCACTCAGAGGAGCTATATGATGTCTGACAAGACTATATTCATGCCTATAAGGCCATAATATAGTCCATCCATGAGTGCAATCCTTCTTTTATGTCGTATCGGCATCAACGATCCTCAATCGAGCCTTTTGTGCCCAAGGTGCGGCTACATGAGTTCGAGAGGGCTCGAGAAGTAGCTCTGAGGCCGCGAACTCAATTGCGGAACGTAGAGGCTAGGTAGGTTAGCTATAGTTACCGTTGACTCTGTGATCATGCTTGGAGTATATAGACTGTGTTGTAATTGCCATGCCTTATGGGGGCCCAAGTGGGTTATTCTATGCTTATTGTACCTTCAAGACCTATAGGGCGAGTAATATTCTTATTCGTATTGCCACCCATTAGTTATACTTCGGAGTTGTGAAGCTATACAAGTTATAACTCTTATCCTCTCTATTGATTACTTTCGGTTTTTTTTTCATTTCTATTAGAGTCATTTTCATTACTACCTTACATATTCGGTACATAATGTACTCCATGCCCATCTTCAGGTCGTGCATACTTTCTGTGGTGCGGATAGGCGTGGTCTAGGACCTACTTAGCTATCAGCTAGAGTTATGATTCGATTAGCTTCTTTCCTCGAGTTGATAATTAGAAAGGTTTTCTCTTTTGTTATACAATTTTGGTAGGTACGGAGTCTGTCCGTCCACTATTCCACTCTTAGAGGCTTGTGCACTACGGTTTTCGGTTGTTGGTTGTTGTTGGCCATCTAGGGCCTATCTGTATTATATTTTGCATGTTTTCCATGTGGGGCCTAGTTTAGCTAGTTAGTTAGCAGCCTTGTCGGCTATAGTATGAATATGAATACCGGTTTTCATTTTGTTATGACTAGGCAACATGGTGGTCTTGTCGGCCGACATATGATCTCTTTATTGTTGTATTCTTGAGTTAAGCGTTTTTTTCTTTTAAGGTTTATGCGAAGCATTGGCTTCAGGCCCAGGAGTTGTATTCTGACTAAGATATAGTAGTTCATTTTCTTGATTTGAGTTGCTAACGAGCTGAGAGATGCATATACCTAGCAAGGTGGACAAAGTCTTAGTGGCATTAGGTGCCGAGTCATACCTCCCAAGATTGGGGTATGACAGAATAGAATCGGGAATCCCTTATCTGACTCTTAGTACGAACCCTATTGGTCTGAGTCATAACTAGGAGTAATAAGATTGTCTTAAACCACGAGTCTTAGTACGAGTCTTACCTGTGTATGACCCATATTTTAGACTCGTGAAAGCTGAGGAAGGTATTTTTTCTTGCTTTCTTTTGCAGATCATACATACTAACCATTTTCTCCACGAGGTATAATGACAATGAAGAATAGAGCAACCGTCTTCCACACTGGACAGAGAGAGCTAGAGCATAGATAGTTGCTCGAAAGGCATTGAGAGATGATCCCTCGACTACGTAAAGAAGGAAGCTCCCTAGTGGTTGATGGAAGAATCTTTTGAGTGGAGACATCTATCAGCGATGAGCCACGAACCACTAGGAATGTAAAGGCACAAGCGAAGCCACTTACGCCACTCCCAGGTCCCAGCTGCTCCTCGGTCGAAGAGGGAGTAGAGGAACGAGGTTGAAGAGTTTGAGTGACTACATGATGATAAGGGGTAGGAGGCCCAATGGGAATTTGAACAATGAGGTTGGAGTGCGTGAAGGAGATGTTTGTGGAGGAAATTGAGCAAACCCCACCTATGGCAAGGCGTAATATGAGGTTGTAGGTGCCGGGAACATAAGAGATTTATGAGCGGTGCTTGGGGCTCACATCAAGAAACACCCTAGGTGCAACTTTAAGGAAGAACCATGGATCGACAAGTGCCTTGAATGGGGTTGAGGAGATAAAGAGGATCTTTAGCTTACGTGGGTTCAAATGGATGGCTAGGAACCTAATCGATACTATAGTTCGGAGATGGTTAGGGAGTTCGTGACAATTGATGCTATGTGGACGGGAATGCACGGACTAGCAAGCGACTAAAGGAAGCAGTCCAAACTTGAAGAGTATTAGTCAGAAGAAAGAAGTCAAGATTTTGAGAAAACCATTGCTAGAATTCTCTATAGGCCACTATTGTTTCTCCATCGTCCGTGTGAGTTCCACCATCGGATAGATGCCATGACATGGGTGAAGTAGTTGGGTAATAAGGTGAGACAAAGCCAACTCAAGATGTTAGGCGAGGTCATATCGGTAGGAGGAAGTGAGTGTGTGTGGTGGAAAGCGAGGTCACCGTCTTTGCTAAACTTCAAAGCGAAGGCACGCTAGATTTTAGTCATATAGACTATTATGGCCCCATTGAATGATAACACACTCGGAATAGATAGGGAAACTACGGTGGCATACATCATGTCTAGATATAGATAAATATCCCGAGGTGATAGAAAATGAGATCAGGGATCGTGCTCTTGGGTTGAGGGCACCACCATGCCATTTCGAGCCTTATTTATCGGATGTGTAGAGACATTGGGGTGGGTGTTGAAGGATGTTGATGTTGAGATCGGAGGCGGAGGGCTGGAGATATAGGGGCGATTTGGGATGAAATGAACCCGGTGGTGGGCTAGACTTTTAATTGCAATCTCGATACACGAGCGGTGGGGACGGAGAGTAGGTTAATACCCCCACCTCATCGAAGCGGGGATGAGACACCGCTACGAGGTCGGGCATATAGAGGTAGCGCCCGGTGCCAGTTTGCACCTCCAATGAGTCTCCCGATCCAGGACCCAGTTTGGGTATGTTTTAGTCCTCATCAATTCCTCCAAAAAGTTGGTAAAGAGGCAGCAGTGTGGCTGAAAGAAAAGTACAGTCAATGATGGAGAATGTTAATCCTTGGGTAAAACGAGAGATTGAGTAGAATTTTTGTGAGGGTTCTATGGATCCAAGTGATTGACTTTTGTCTACATAGTTGGCGATCATAGCGGCCCCACTATTACGAACTTAGATGTTGAGCTCGACGAAGAGCTAGACTTGGAGGCGTACTGGAGTCTGACGGTTGCTAATGTCGGAAAATGCTAGAAGAGGATCTTAGATGAAGATGAAAATGATCCCTCAAAGAATAAGAAAAAAAGATAATAAGAGAAAGGGAGAGAGTAAGAGGCACACCCAAGCTCACGGCGTATATGTCAGGTCTGAGGCGAGCCAAAAAGACAAGGAGCTCCACTATTTCCAGTGATCATTGGTGGAAGGACCCTTTGGGGAGCCACAATCTTCGGAGTTGATCCATGGTTGCAAAAAAGCGGCCCGAACATGATGTAGGTAACCAATCCCCAACAAATATACAATTGAGTGCGTTGGCCATCGCTTGCACCGCGATACGCGGAGATACCACCTCCACGGGGATAGCGGGAGTTATTGTGCCACAAGTATGTCCCTTTCCCTTGCTTTTACATATTTTATCTTCGGGGATGAGCATGTCTTTAGAGGGCACTTACATTTTTGGAATTTTTATTCTTCAAGTTTTTCTTGTCACATTTCTTTTCCATTAGAGTGTGATATCTAGTAGAATTAGCATGTTTAGGTTGTTTATTGTTTAATTAGAAGAGCTTAGAATTACTTTGCGGCCAGCTAAAGCTACACTAGTTTGATATTTTTGAAAAAAATTATTATTTTTGTTGAATTTTAGATGTTAGGTGTGTAGTTTAATTACAATTGCATGACTTATGGATCTTTGTATAGCATTTAAATTATAGGCATGAGTAGTTGTGGTTTGATGGTACATGGGCCCGGATAGCTAGATTGATAGCGACCATGAGTGAGTGAGGTTGTATATCTAGTTCAATCTTGCGTAGAGGATCTAGAACTGCCCAGTTGGTCTTTGCATAGGATTTGGATAGTGGGTTGGCTTAGATGATCATAAGATGTTATTGATTTTTGAGCCACTTTTAGCTTAAATGACCCTACCAAATGATGATAAATCCCTTGATCTCGATTTTGAGCCTCATATTGACCATTTTTTCTTTGATTTACCTTTAACCTTATCCATTATGTATAATGAACTGTTTTTCTTTTTGGTCCTTTCTTGGACATTGTGAACCTCAAACCAGGAAAAACGCCTAAGTTGAGTGGCTATAGTAGGGTGCATAGGTACTAGGGAGTTGAAAAAGGAAAAAGAAAGGAAAAAGGTTAATGATGAGGTGTGGTGTGACTAGAAACGAGAAGAAAAAGAGCTCAAAAAGAAAAATAAAAAGAAAATACAATATAAAAAGGAATGAAAAATGAGAAAAACACACCACACTTATATATTGCATGAGCATTCATGAGGGAGTGGATCCCCGAATGCATGGGAATGTAAAAAGGACAAAAGGGAGGAAAAAGTTGAAAAAGTGAAATTAGGGTTAAAAGTGTAAAGTAGAGCCTCATGTATGTAGTACCAAAGAGGTTTAGTCACTAAATTCACATTTCCACCACTTGCTTTGAAGCCTACGGTACAAGCGGAACAAAGTCCTATAGTGATCATAGTTTAACCGTTCAAAAGAGCGAAAGTAGAGAAAATAGTGGCAAGTCTATGGTATCGGGCGTGCGTATTTAGAACTTCTTTATGAGAGTGAGATTCTCATTTTGTTCGGTCCAAAGGTTCATATTATTATATATTTGTGAGGTTGGGGACTTCATTTTGTCGTGAATTTTTTTGGTTTTGTGTTGTATTTTACCAATTATCTATGTGAATAACATTGGTGATAGCTCAATTCTCTGCTAATAGTTGGATCTCATATCTTGATCCCTGTATGTCATTGATTATGGTTAAATGTGTGCATAGCTAATTTAGTTTGAACGGAAAAAAGGGTCATCGGTGATTATGGTTCATAGTGCAAATTTTGTTGTATTGGCTATAGGTATTCTAGGTTTACTTTCTAGTTAGCGTCGTTTTTTGTTTTTGTTTTCTTTTCTTGAGGACGTGCAGTCTTAGTTGAGGATGTTGATGTGTTGTAATTTTACGGTACTTTTTGACACATAAAGCTGAAAAATAGCACAGACTTAGGTGTGTTTATATGGATATGAGGCACTTTACTTTGTTTTCAAGAAAAATAGATGTTGGAGATGGTGATGAAAATGATGGAGAAAAATGCAGAAAAGTGATTTAGTACGGATCTCGATACGAGTCCTTACCATCTTGGTACGAGCCATGCGAGAATCATGGAAAGGCGGGAGCAAAGTGTAAGGCGGCAAGGATTACGACTCATGGCACAAGCCATACCATCCTTGTACGAGCCATACCATGGCGATCATGGCAAAGACTAGAAGAATAGGGAGGCCCAGCGAGAACTCAAGGTACGAGGAAAGAGTCCCGCGGATCGTGGGAGCAGTACGAGTTGTATTAGACCAATGGAAGTTAAAATAGAATCGGCAAGTGCAAGTTCAAGCCACGAGATATTGTATGACTCGTAGGTTCTTGGTACAGGTTGTACCATATCTCAACACTTATCAGTTGCGAGACGGCTAATGCAATTCAAGGTAGACAGTTCAATCCTATTACAAGTCATATACGAAGTCGGCGGCAGGTTTTGGTACTTTCTTTGTTTACTTAGAAGAAGGTTCTATTAAATACTTTTTAAGTTATTTCCAGTAGGGAGGTGCAATTTGACATGACAAAATCAATAATTTAGTTTTTAAGTATGTTGTTACCAATTAAGTCAGAAGTTTTGAGATTTTCTTGTTTGGGATTTCTTCATTATTATTGATTTTCTTCATCAATTCTTGAAAAATTCAATGTAGGTTTTCTTTCAATCATCATTGTAAGTATTCAATTATGTGTTTGTTTATGAATTCTAATAATGATCTTACAATCATGAGAGGCTAAAACCTCCAACTACGGTTGTGGATACCATGGTGAATTAACAAACTAGGGTTACCTAAAATGATTCAAAACGATGTTAAACACTTGTATTCTATTCTATTCATCTTTAATGTTTCTGCGAAGCCAACGTTAAGACTTGCCCAATTTTTTTTTCTTGTTTGAACCTAGAAAGGTAGATATTAGGAAAAGAGAATTGCACAACAAATCACTTGTTCTTTGTGGTCATTGAATGACTTGAGCTACGGTCGCAGGATAGTTAATTTGGAATAAATTGATGACGGTTGAATTAAAATTGCTCATGAGAGCTAACCTGGTGATTGAGTATAGCCATCCAATAGGGATGAACTAGTCATTTGAATGAACCCTAGTTATAAGTTCTATAAGTAAGCATTAGGATAGATCACGAGAGTAAACCTTAAATAGTTATGAACCCATAGGGGGGAACACTACCCTAGTGAATTGCAAATCTTGATAAACAATAATCGATTTTCAATCTTGTTTGTTAATTTATTTTATAAACCCCCTTTTGGAGATAACATATCTAAAAGCTTAAACACCTATGCTAGTTTGCTATCTTAACCGTATTCCAAATGGGTTCAACCCCAATCTTTATTTGGTTCTTTATTGATGTGTCTGTTTCATGCTTTATCGAAAGTGTGAGTTGGAGCGTTATCAATTTACATCCACATCCTAAGCCATTAACACATCCTATGGAAGTTTATGAGACCAAAGCATCTTTAATAGTAGTGGGAGTGAGGATGATTTGTGTTTGCATATTTTGGTAACTACATACAAGTGCACATGGTCGAACAAGTAGTAAAATGGCTAAAATGAAGCCCAAAAAGTATCGATCCCGCGAGGCCGGACCGGGGTAATGGCTCCCGGGTAGCGTTAATGAACTCTAACTCTAAAAATGCAGACAACAATTTCAAGAAGATTTTGAGAGTTGGTTTCCTAATTTATACTAATATAAAACAAATGTACAATTTGAGTCTAAACTATAGTAATGAGCATACTGAGGCTAAATGAACATGCGGGAAAGTAATTTGCTCGATACAATTCGGTTAATCTTTCCTTCGGTTGCTAGTAAAAAATTATTGCCTATAGTTGAAACTCATATTAAACTGACTTAAGAATCATGAACCTTCCACGTACATTTCTGTGATAAAAAGAAAGTCATGTTCAAGCCATACAAAATCGATTCCTTAATTGACGAATACGACTTTAGGATATATTTCTATTATGAAGGTAGAAATCAATTCTCAATTTTCCCAAACTAAGTAAAGATCATATCCCTGCAATTCACAACTTTCCAATTTTCTTTCTCTTTCGAGGTGAAACCGGATTGATGAGAACAACCATGGAAGAAAAGATGAAAAACCAAAATGATCAATAATTACATTCCACTACAATTGTTCTTAACCTCGGCAAGAGAGGAATTTAGCCACTCATTTGTGGATTAAACATCATCAAATGAGTGTAAATCATACAAACAGTGAAATAAAGGAGAAGAGATTAGAGAAGAACACAAGTTTTCGTCCCTCAGCGCTTGTAACCCACGTCCTTGCTCAACTAAGTCGAGTAATTTAAAATGAACGAAGTGTGCTATTTATACTAGTGGAAATTTTCCCGAATAACAAACAACGTGTCACGGGTGCTGTCGCGAACACGCCTCAGTAACACGGAACTTGGACCCTTCTTGGAATCCGGTCCTCTCCGAGTTATTATCTCAACGTGCCACGGCGTACAGCGGTGCTTGGCAACGTGCCACGACGCCAATACGGAGCCCTCCTTTGAATTCAATATTCCGAGATAATTATGTCCAACGCGTGCCGGAGGCAATGCGGATCTCGGAACTTGGCAAATTAAATCATCGCGTGAGAATGCCTCACTTGATACGGCGTGAAATGGCTCCATCGCGGAGCCCGCATATTCTTTGCTTTTCCTTGGCCTTCCACTTGCTCGCTTCCGAGTCCTTTCCCCATTTCTCCCAACATGCATCTTAGCCTAAAATTACATTTTCTGCAAAAAGCAGCTAATCATATTTGGTTATTATAAAATTCATTTTAACTACAAAGTACATGAGAATGTACAAATAAGGATAGATAAACAAGACGAAATGAAGTATTTGAGCATCGCTTGGGCGTATTATTACGCCCGATCACTTACCCCACACTTAAAACCTTGTTCGTCCTCGAACAATAATCTCACATCTCATGCAATTGACAACCACACATAGCTACTTTGGCTCGACAATTCGAGGTACGTTTATACGATTATTTAATATAGCAAATCATCAAAAAAACATGCATAGTCTCATCAATACAATGACATTCAACACATTAAGACCTCCTAGACTCAAGAATCTACTCTCGATCTCGGCAAAGTCATGCAAATGGTGATCAAGACATCAGACATGAAATTCAATCTCTTGTCAAGCATGTGCCCTCACAACACAAGAGAATTTCCCCTTTTCAATCATATGATCTCAAAAACATTATATGCGAGGGGGCATATGAACACACTTCAGCTCTCTCTCCCAAAAGAATTCACATCGTCATGTCATGAACCATAGGCTTGCCTTAGTGTATCACTCTGCTAATATAAGGACGCGTGATGTAAGATCATAAGGACTTAACAGTTGTAATGTAAGCTAAGGAACTAGTAAATGTTTTGGGCTAACCAATAATAGAAAATAGCATCCTTAAGCGCTTTTCATCCTCCCACCAACATTATGGGCATTATTTTCTTCTTCATCTCCCATTCTTGAAGTCTTTCTTTATTTTGTCCCCCATTTCTTTAAGCACACTCGACTTAATAACAAAAGATTAGTTATACATCTTCATTTATTTAATTGACAAGTGCATGACCTTTTCTTTACTTTCACCACTTAAGCTTTTTCTTTCTTTTCACAATTCTCACTCATTGACAATTTGTGGGAAAATTATTTTTTTAAGCGCTTAGAGTTTGGATCAAATTCACGAATAGAACGGGTTAAGCTCGGTTGTACCTTTTCGACGAAAAGAAAAAATAGGCTAATGGCTCAATGGGCTAACTAGGATGTACATTCAAGGTAGGTATGATAATGGAAAAACTTCGGTTAAATCAAAAGAAATGCCTACATCCTCTCGTACAATACACATCCTTCATTTTGTTTCGTACACACCATACAAGTTCTAGACAATTCACAATATGGAATAATCGAAACCTCACCACACACTCATTGCACATACTTTCGACTCAAGACATATTCTGAGACTCTTCAATCGGCTTATTACACGGAATTCAAACATTAAGCCTCAATCACACCGAATCGAACTCTATAGCTAGGTATCTCAACATGTTTACAAAGTTGCATGCTTTCACTCTGAATCACCTTCGCATTCTAAATATCATGTACAACACGCAACAAGAATTAAAGACCATAAAGTAGTGACACGTTTGGGATACAAATAAGCAAAGAAAAATAAAAGAACGAAGAAAAAAAAAAACTACTCCGATCAACTACTCCAATCGACTACATTTCCCTTAAGACGGTCGTCATCCATCCATCATAGGGAACGGTCACTATTTACGACTTCGGTTCAATGGGACTATTCTCGGTAGAAGCACCGAAAACAAACGCCGAGAAACCCAATCATAAAAATAATTCAACGATTTTTTTTTAAAAATATCGATAATTTCGATAAAAACAAAGTATTTACACAACCAGCTAACAACAACTCCACACAACACACAACAGCTTCGCATTAATTACAACACCGATTTACAATGCAAAACATAAACACAAAATCACAGGGTCACAATTTTTTCACAGGCACGACATCAAAACATGAACATAAACAACAACAAAACAACCAGCACCTAACTACTCTCACCCCACACTTAAATCGAAAACTGTCCCCAGTGTTCACAAAATTCAGCATAGCACAAGAGTAGGTGGTGAAACTACCTGATCAATCGAAGTATTCAATTTCTTCGTCATGTCATTGCCTCATCCCCCATATTTAAATCGCCCCCGCCATCTTCATCCGACTCAATATCTGAGTCCTCACGGCATGTCTCCTCATCGGAGGGGACATCATCATCTACAGGCTCCACAAAAGCTGGCCCCACTCGGCATAGAGCCCAAGCATTTTTGCCGAAGGGGTAGTCCAAGTCGAGCTGCCACAACTCATCTTCTGTTGCTGGCCTCCCGCCTATGCGCAACTGCAGCATCTGCATCCCAAACATACGGGCCATATACTGATCATCCTGAGCATGTCGCTCGGCTAGTGTGAGAACTGGCCCGTGAGTGGTGTCGGGTGCCTTGGTTTTTGTGACGTCCACGACACGCTTATCCATCTATGGGATGTAGTCCAGGGCCTCTCCCTCAATATCCAGGCCCCTTAGGAACGTGGTCAGCAAGCCACCAAACCCGTACCTGTGCCCTTGATTCAAACGGGATCTCTTCATGGCGGAGATGATCACCGCCCCAACATTAATATCTAGCCCTTTCATCAGGGCATAGACCAAGCACACACGATCCCGGGTGACATATGTCATGTGCACCCCCGGGATCTAGCAGGAACAAACAATTTTGAGCCAAATCCTGGCTTCCCTGTTCATTTGAGAGTAGGGCAGTGTATGATGGTAGCCCCTCTCCTTATGCCTGCTCCACCGCACTGTAGAACGGGCTCCACACAGAGTGCGTCTGATATCCTCATATTGTGGAGTTATGTTCAGCTGTCAGAGTACATGGGCGTCTGTGTCCCGCGCGCCCAAGATGGCATTAAGGTGATGGGGCTCAAAGGTGACTACCTGCCCCCTTATCTTGACGGTGTGACTGCGGAGTGTCGGGTTCCAGTTTGCGTAGAACT
>JACEIK010000318.1:450511-464513 GCA_018107945.1 Datura stramonium | reverse complement strand
TTTGGTGTTAGGAAGATCAATCTTAGGATTATTTTGAGTAGAGTTGGTATTTTGAACATGGTTAACTGATTGAGAATGGGATTGGATTTTTCCGGCAACCTTATCAACTTTTCCGGCACTACATTCGTAACATGAGGCCTTATTCTTCAACTTTGACAGGTTTTCATAAGAATTTGGAGGGGGTTTTTTGTCGTGAGAGTTGCTGGGAGGAGTAGTAACCGGTTGGCAGTGAATTCCCAATTTTTCGGTCACCTGCCCATAGTCTCCGAAGCCGGCAGTGAAGGAAGAAGGCGTATTAATAAAATTCACCCCAATTTGATCCATAACAGTTGGGGATTTTTGGATATTTACCTTGGTAGGATGAGGCCAGACAATACCCGTTTGAAAATTTCTCAATTGCTGCTCCGGCGTGGCGGCGCCGCCGTGGCCTGAAATCGCCATGGCTGTCGACTCACTCAAATTCAAATCAGTTGAATGAGATTTTAGTATGGTTGTTCTCATCTCTTCCTTGCGCTCCTGTTAATGTTGATTTTTTGGTTTAGGAGTCGCCTGAATGTTGCCGTCCACGGTTGGAAAGTTGTCGTGAACTTTCAACTGTTCATTTCCGGCGATTTCTTCATCCGTTTTTGCTAAAAATTGGAGGGTAGGCCGGCCTTGAGGTGAGGAACAAACCCCAATAGGTGATATGTGTCGAATCTCACCGGAATCAGTGAAAGATTGTCCACATTTGTCCGACAAGCGATGAAGGATTTTGGGATTTTGCTCCGGCCGGATCTCTCAATTGGCAGGTCGGATCTTCCTGAAAATTGGTCAGCATGTAGATCATGGTGCGATATATAATCTACTCCATGTGCGCCTGCTTGAATCTCCATAGCTGATTGTGAAATTTGTTCTTGGTTTCGGCGAGATTCATTCAAGTGGCAACATATATCGCATTTGTATTTTAATTCCGGAGCTGTGGTTGGTCTTTTTTGGTGATTCTTTTTGTGTTGGATTTGTATTATCGATATCTATAATTTCATCTTTTGAATGAAAATTTTCAAGGTCGGAGGATCTAGCCCATGGCCTCAAGAATCTCACTTAAGCTCTTCCTGAGAGCTTTTCCTTAGAGAAGTTTTTAGAGAGAAGAAAAAGAATGCGATCATAACATGACATAATATAACATACTGCATAGCATAGCACACATAAACCTTACCCGTCCCCCATAAGCCGAGGTACAACCAACACGCAATCTATACTAGGTCATCCCATCTCCCATAGTAACTATAAGCATCTGCCGGTCCCAGGTATGCGAGTTGGGCTCGCTGAGCCCCTGACTATATCTGTACCTGAGTCCAGAGGACTCCTGAATCAACACCCCGAGCGTACCCGCTTGATGGGGGTGTATGAAAGCTGACCAATGCAAAATATGGGAAACCGGCCATCCCATCTTAAGGCCACGGGGACGGCATGCCTTCGTAGAGCGACGTATCTCGCCCTCGGCAGCGGATGAGTCGATACATCTATTAACCCTGGGGCATTCATGAATGCCAGGTAATCAACCCAAAACAATACAGATTAAAGTCTCAACTAGTAATACTAAGCTGCGTATACCACATGCGGCTTAGTGATAATAATATGTATGTATATACTACATCTTGAAACTAATGACAATGTTATGTATGTATTTAATACAAGCTGAGACTGATAATGGTATATGTATAACCTTCTTTCATACTGTGCTGCATCTGATGCGGAACAAGATATAATTACGACGAGAATCATCTTTGTATAAGCGAGTTTCATAATACAAACATGATTTACTACTTCTAACATGCTTTCTAAACTTAATTTTAGGCTACTATTCTATTTATGAAATACTCTACGAGAACTTATATTGCTTTACTAAGTTTTGACTGAACACGATAATATCCTAACATACTTTATTAAATCACATACTTGGGCATGTGAATGCTTGTTTTACGACACTTTCTACTAAAATTTATATCGTTCTAGTAAGTTTCACGCTATACATGACATGATGATTCAACATGGTATAAAATTTATACTGAGCATAATATGCGACTTTTGAAACATTCTACTAGCACTTGAGCTATGTTACTATACCGGAACTACGAGCTTGCCGAAAGAAAGCACTTTACATACCTCCATTTCGATTTCCCGGCTAGTGGCGTAGTCGGTCAATATTCATATTTCTTAAGCGCATCCATATATATATCCAGATAGGACTAAATACGTGTATTCTGAAAAAAAATATCACTTTTAATATATATATATATATGGCCCAAACTTTGACTTATGAAAAAATGGACAAAAACTCGCTATTTCTTGGAAGTAGAGAGGAGAAATACTCACTTTAGGGCTAGGAGTATATTGACACTAATTTGGAGAAATTCCACTTGCATAGCTCGGTAGCCTGACGATTCGCCGGCCGAATTTTACGAAACTAAATTCGTAGGAATGCTCGCTGTTATGTCCTCACTACCCACTTTTATTTCGAGTTTGGACGTATATATGTGTAATCGGAAGGGCTTAACAAACAACCGGGAGAAATACTCACTTTAGGGCTAGGAGTATATTGACACTAATTTGGAGAAATTCCACTTACCTTAGCTCGGTAGCATGACGATTCGCCGGCCGAATTTTACGAAACTAAATTCGTAGGAATGCTCCTTGTTGCTTAATACCTCACTACCCACTTTTATTTCGAGTTTGGACCGCATATATATGTGTAATCGGAAGGAAACTAGCACCAAACCTTCGTGCCCCTGTTCCTCTATGCACTCTCTGCTTATTTCTGGAAAAAATCTTATGTTTTAATTACTTAAAATCGAAGTTGGTGCTTTTATACTTTGGGCTGCACCTCACCTCCGTGGCATGTTGGCCATCACGGAGGTGAGCCTCCGAGACACGCTTGCCATCGCGGACGAGGTCTTCCAGCCTCCTCTTGCAATGGTTCGACGTGTCGCTTATCCGGTCTTTCCCCGGGCCCTTCACCAGCATGTATGGAATTGAAAACTTTTAACCAACATGCGAGTAGGCAATATAAACATCAAGAATTTACAGGGTGTAACACCTATGATAGGGTTTCATGATTTTTTCTAACCAAATTCTTGAAGAAAATAGGTTTCAACAACACTTTGGTGGATATAATATGGAGGATGATCGCAATTAATGGGTATGTAGTGCTGATCATTGTTAGTGCACATGGTTTTTTTCATTCCACAAGGGGTTTGAAACAGGGGGACCCCTATCATTAATTTTATTTATTTTGGTTGTAGAATTGTTGTCCAGGGCCTTGGATGACTTTTTTGATAATAATCAGTATATGGGTAATGGTATGCCTAAATGGAGTAGGAACCTAAACAACTTGACCTATGTTTGTAATGCCCTAGAAATTCAAAGACTAGACCCGGGACTTAAAATAGAGAAAATTAGAAAATCTGCACTAGGTCACAGAACGAGTCGTTAAGTGACTCGTGGTGAGGTACAGGTCTTGATTTTGAATTTTGGGTGTTGATATCCCCACGAACATGACTATGAGTCGTGGTCAGTCAGTCATGGGAAAGGGTTAAAAGAAATTAAAGGAGAACTAACAGTGTACCCTACGGAAGGTCCCCACAATCGTGGTCGGTCACCATGATTCATGGGATAACTCATGGTCAGTGATGGATTCAAAGTTGGAAAAAGTCATGTAGTGGACCCAAAAGATCCTCACCATGACTGTTTTGGGATTTCATGAGTCGTGGTGTCACCCGTGGGGAATCCCATGAATTTTGGGCAGTGGAGACCATGAGAGGAGACCACGAGTCATGGTCACCAACCATGACCCATTGGGTCCCTCATGGTGACCAACAGTCACTGGCCACGACTCGTTAGGTTCCCCGTGGGGATTGTCGATTAGTTTTCCATGCAAGTTATTCAAGGGTCTTTCAGAAATTTCTTATCCTCCTACACTCTAAACTACATCATTTTAAGCATATTTTCAAACAATTAGAGGGGTGAAACAGTTTCCTTCCTCATTTCTCCCCCATCCAGACTTTTAAAAAACAATGTAAGATTTCCCTCAGAGCATTTCAAGTGCAAGAACTAGGGCAATCCATTTATCCTCGGTTCCTCAACAAAATTCTTTGGGCTTCTTCATCAGGTATGTGGGAATTTAACAAGGGGATAATTCTTCTCTTGTGTCCCAAAAATCATTCTTTGATTTCTTTATCAGTTCTAGCCCTGTAGATTATTGAATGTTAAGAAATTGTCAGTCGTACTTCGTTTAACTCATGTTGGACATTATTTATGTTAATTATAGATATTTTCCACCAGTTTGTGGCTAAAATGATGTTTGTTGTTATTCTTGAGCGTAGAAAATCTTTAATCTTGTAATAGTTTTGAATATCAAAATTTTTCTTAATTTTATCAGCGTTGGGAACTCATATATTGTTAGTAGCATTGGAAACTCAATCAGATTATTGTCAACCCAGTTTTAGTAAGAATGTTAGAATTCTCAAGTGTCAGTCATAAATGTTAGCTGATCAGTTTGACTACAGAAATTCCCGAGGTGTCAGTAGTGCCTCACAATTATCAGAATCAGATTCAAAATTCAGTTTTTGTGGTCCACTAGGTGGTCATGAAATTTTTAGATAAGTAGTTCTGAACAGCCTTAGGACCCAGCTTGTTCTTTAGACAATGATGATGCTTCTAGATAAGTAGATCAGACCAGTCTTAGAACCGAATTCTAGAATCCGGTCCGATAAGACTCTCATGGTGCTTTTAGATAGGTATTCTTGACTAGTCTTGGGCCCTAATTTTGAGCTATCAACTTAGTATTCAGTGTAGGACTATCCAGTAGGAGTAGGACTTAGCTCTGAGCAGACTGGGGTTCCAGCGCACCCAGGTTCCCAAAACTACTTGCCACCAAAGGTTATAGTTTTATTGGCCTCATGGACTTGTGATCACCTAGTTCATGCCTCCATACCCTGGCAAGTTATATTGGGTCCTACCAGTGGGGTGTATATATCGGACTTCACGTCTAGATCATGTGGTTATATGTTGGTTATAGACTCTCCCACTAATTAGTTCAGTCTCAATTTGGCTCAATTCAGCTCATTCTCAACTTAACTTAGTTTAGAACAGTTTTAGACTACTCAATACAATTAACAGTTTAGTACAGTATCTTAGACTTGGTATTTAAGATTTAGGGCGTGTCTTTTACCATCACAGGGTCATCTTTACCATCTTAGCATATTCAAATGTTTCAATGCAGTAATTCAGTTAATCATTGCATGTCATTTCAGCTCAGTCTCAGCTTAACTAAGTTCAGAACAGTTTCAGACTACTCAATATAGTTATTAGTTCAGTACAGTATTTCAGACTCAGTATTTCGAATTTAGGGCATGACTTTGACCATCAAACAGGGTCATCTTGACCATCTTAGTATATTCAGGTGTTTCAGTCAATACTTATGTTGGTCATTTCATGTCATTTTAGTTTAGTTATTTACTTTCAGTATTATGTTTTCTCCTACTTACTCAGTACATTCAAAGTATTGACGCATACTTCCTATGTTGTATCATTTTATAATACAGCCGCAGGTTCTCAATCTCAGCACAATTAGTCGTCCTCGTTCAGACTTTCCCAACAGCGTCAGTGGTGAGTCATCATATTTCGAGGACGAAGATTATTTCTTTCAGTTCTGTTTCCTTTATTTAGATTTGGAGTTAGCTGGGGGCTTGTCCCAGCAACTCATCACTTGTAGTGTCTTTAAAACATAGATATGATTTTCAGACTTTTATCAGATTTTCGGTTGATTGTAAAATTTATGATTCAACTTTATTTATCATAAATATTTTTATAGTAGTATTTTAAAGCTTTCGTTCATTATGCTTACTCATAATGCCAGTGTATGATAAACTAGTGGTTGACTTAAGGTTACTTGTGACTCCAAGTACCTTGTCCCGTCTAGGGTGTAGACTCGGGTGCTGACAAACTTAATATCAGAGCACTAGGTTTAGAGTATCCTCGGATGTATAAAATCTGCATTGAGTAGAGTCCTTTTCATGGGTGTGAAGGGCGCCACACTTATCACAGGGAGGCTACGACATGTTAATTTTTCATTCATACTCTTTATCGTGCATTAAAATTCAATTCTAGGATCATTCTCCTAAGTCATGCTCTATTTCATTTCAGTGAATTATGCCTCCGCGATGTGGTAATGGAATAAGGGTCAGTAACGCTCACTGACCTGCCCCACCAGTCGGCAGTCCCTCTGGATGACTCAGTGTCTACCGTAGAGTTCAGGGTGGCCATTCAGCTGCTCGCTCAAACTGTTACCAACCAAGTGAACCAGCAGGTGGTTCCAATCAACAATAATGGGTCTATAACAGCTGCTCGAGTGCGCACTTTATCGAATGAACCCTCCATATTTTCACGTATCTAAGGTGGGAGAGGACTGACAAGGGTTTGTGGATGAGATTAAAAAGATCACCAGAATTATGGGTGTCAGTCCCTCAGAAAGTGCCGACTTGGCTGCCTACTAGCTGAAAGGGGTAGCCTAGGTCTGGTACAAACAGTGGAAGGAGGAGAGGCCAGCGGGAGCAGGACTGGTTGAATGGGAAGAGTTCAACACAGCCTTCTTGGGTAGATTCTTCCCTTGGGAGCTTAGGGAGGCAAGAGTAGCATTGTTCATGAATCTCAGACAGGGGAACCAGACAGTGGAATAATATGCTATGGAGTTCACTAGGTTTTCCAAACACACTCCAGAGATGGTGGCCGAGCCAAGGGCTTGCATGCTAAAGTTTGTTAATGTAGTATCGAACCTGGTCCTCAAAGAGTGCAAGACAGCCATGCTGATTAAGGATATTTACCTCTCCAGCCTTATTGCCTATGCCCAACAAATTGAGGCAGAAAAACTGAGGGACATAGAGCGAAAGAACAAGCGGGCAAGGACTGGCCAATAAGATTTTGGCCACCAGAGGTCTGACAGTAGTAGCCACCCACAGCAGTAGTAGAGGTCTCCAACACCCAGCTCATCTAGCGCCCATACCTTTCGGTCTCGCCAGGACCGGAGGGGTGGAGCATCTGGCTCTCAGTACCAGAGCTACAGTGCTGACAACAGGTATCCAACTTGCCCTATGTATGGCAAGAACCTCCCAGGAGAGTGTCTTCAGGGTTGAGAGGGCTGTTTTGGTTGTGGACAGGTTGGTCATCCACTTATGGAATGCCCATCAGTAGGTCGGGGAAGATCACAATCCATTACCTCAACAACTCCATCAGGCCTGCCAGCTTAGCATGCCAACCCTTCAGGTACGGATGGCGGCCAGTGCTAAAATCATTTTTATGCATTGTCTTCTCGTAAGGACCAGGAGAGCTCACCTGACGTGGTCACGAGTATGTTACGCCTTTTTCATCTAGATGTGTATGCCCTACTAGGTCTAGGATCCACACTATCATTTGTGACTCCATACATAGTTTTCTAGTTCGATATCAGTCCAGAGGTCCTCTCATAACCGTTTTCAGTCTCCACCCCAGTTGGCAAGTAAGTTAGAGCCAACCGGGTGTATAGAAACTTCCTAATCTCAGTCTTTAATAAGGTCATTCCAGCTAATCTTGTAGAATTATACATGGTCGATTTTGACCTCGTCTTAGGCATGGATTGGTTACACTCTGATTATGCCTCAATCGATTGTCAAACTAGAGTGGTCAAATTTCAGTTTCAAAATGAGCCAGTGTTAGAGTGGACGGGCAGTAGTTCAGTGCCTAAGGGTCAGTTTATTTCCTACCTTAAGGCCCAGAAGCTTATTTCTAAGGGATGTATCTATCATTTAGTTTGGGTCAAAAATTCCAGCTCTAAGACCCCAACTATCCAGTCAGTCCCAGTTGTCAGCGAGTTTCCTGATGTGTTTCCTGAAGATCTCCCTGGAGTTCCTCCTGAACAGGAAATAGAATTTGGTATAGACCTTCTCCTAGATACTCAACCTATCTCTATCCCTCCTTACAGAATGGCTCCAGCTGAGCTTAAGGATTTGAAGGAGCAGCTAAAGGACCTTCTTGATACAAGTTTTATCACAAAGTATAGCTCATCCGAGAAAGACTGAAAACAACTTAGAGTCGACAGAAATCTTATGCAAATGTGAGAAGAAGAGAATTAGAGTTTGTTGTGGATAACTGGGTTTATCTGAAAATTTCACCCATAAAAGGGGTGATGAGATTTGGAAAGAAAGGAAAGCTCAGTCGGAGATAGGGACCCTATAGAATTCTGAGGTGAATTGGTAAAATAGCTTATGAGCTGGAATTACCTTCAAATTTGGTATCTATGCACCCAGTATTTCATGTGTCACAATTGAAGAAGTGCATCGGTGACCCAACTTCAATTGTGCCACTAGAAAATGTGGGAGTGAAAGATAGTCTCTCATACAAAGAGGTCCTAGCCCAGATCCTTGACCGATAGGTTTGTAAGCTGAGGAACAAGGAGGTAGCTTCAGTCAAGGTCTTATGGAGAAATCATCTACGAGGGAGGCCAAAGCAGATATGATCGCTAGATACCCCTATTTTTTCTCTTTCGGCTCAGTCTCAATTTAAGGTAACAATTTTCTCCCTAAAAATCACTTTAATTTCGTATGTTTCAGTTTCTTTAATGTAAATGAGCATGTGTATAATTAGTAAATTCGGTTCAGACTTGTGATTCAGTTAAGAGGTAGTCATTCCGCTAGTTTTCAGCTTTTATGATCAGTATTTGAGTATAAAGATTGCTATTCTCCGCTTTCCTGTGTGTTTTCCAATGTTAGAGGATGAATGTTCCCAAGGGGGAGATATTATAATACCCTATAAAGTCAAAGACTAAACCCGGGACTTAAAATAGAGAAAATTGAAAAATCTGCACTAGGTCACAGAACGAGTCATTCTGTGACCTGTGGGGGTGACCATGAGTCGTTAAGTGACTCGTGGTGAGGTATAGTTCTTGAGTTGGAAAATTCCCCACGGATATGACCACGAGTCGTGGTCAGACCCTCGGACTCATTATGTCAGTCATGGGCAAAGGTTAAAAGAAATTGAAGGAGACCTAGCAGTGTACCCTACGGAAGGTCCCCATGAGTCGGGGCTGGTCACCACGATTCATGGGATAAATTGTGGTCAGTGATGGATTGAAAGTTGGAAAAGCCAGGAAATGGACCCAACGAGTCCTCACCATGACTCGTTTGGGACACCACGAGTCGTGGTGTCACCAGTAGGGACTCCAGGGAATATTGGGCAGTGGAGACCATGAGAGATGACCACGAGTCATGGTCACCAACAACGACCCATTGGGTCCCTCGTGGTTACCAACAGAGGGAACTTGACAGTACACTTTATGACTAGGACTACGAGTCATGGTCACTGGCCATGACCTGTTAGGTTACCCATGGGGACAGTCGATCAGTTTCCCCTTCGAGTTTTTCAAGGGTATTTCAGTAAGTTTCTACACTCCTAGACTCTAAACTACGTCATCTTAGCATATTTTCAGACTATTAGAGGGGTGGAACTGTTTCCTTCCTCATTTTCCCCCATCCAAACTTTCAGAAAACAATGTAAGATTTCTCTTAGAGCATTTCAGAGCAAGACCTAGGGCAACCCATTTCTCCTTGGTTCCTCAAAAAAATTCTTCGGGCTTCTTCATCAGGTATTTAGGAATTCAACAAGGGGATAGTTCTTCCCTTGTGTCCCTAAAATTCTTTTTAGATTTCTTTTCCAGTTGTAGCCCTGCATATTATCGAATGTTAAGAAATTGTCATTCGTACTTCATCTATTTCATGTGGGACATTTTTATTTTAATTATAGATATTTTCCACTAGTTTGATACTGAAATGATGTTTTTTCTTGTGAAGTGAAATTTAGCCCTAGTTCTTGAGCGTAGAAAATATTGAATCTTGCAATAGTTTATAATATCAAAATTTTGCTCAATTTTATCAGTGTTGGGAACTCCCATGTTGTTAGTAGCATTGGAAACTCAATTAGATTATTGTCAAGTAAGTTTTAGTAAGAATTTTAGAATTCTCAATTTTCAGTCTGAAATGTCAGCTGATCAGTTAGACTACAGAAATTTCTGAGGTGTCATTAGTACCTCCCAGTTATCAGAATCATATTCAGAAATCAGTTTTAGTGGTCTACTAGGCGGGCATGACATTTTTAGGTACATATTTCTTACCAGACGTAGGACCCTAACTTCAAATTATAGATTGTTCTTTAGACGGTTACGACGCTTCTAGATAAGCAGCTCTGACCAGTCTTAGAGCTCAGTTCTAGAATATGGATCGATAAGACTCTCAGTGTTCTTCCAGATAGGTATTCCTGACTAGTATTGGGCCCCAGTTTTGAGCTATCAAGTTAGTATTCAGTCTAGGACTATCCAGCGGGAGTAGGACTTAGCACCTAGCGGACCGGGGTTCTAGCGCACCCAGGTTCCCAAAACTATGTTGCCACTGTAGGCTACAGTTTTATTGGCTCATGGCCCCAGACTCTTGTGATCACCCATTTCATACCGCTATACCCTAGCAAGGTATATTGGGTCCTACCAATACGGTGTATACATCGGACTCCACATCTAGCTCACGTGGTTATATGTCGGTTATAGACTCTCCCACTCTTGGTTTGGATCAATTCAGCTCAGTCTCAGCTTAACTAAGTTCAGAACAGTTTCAGACTACTCAATATAGTTATTAGTTCAGTATAGTATTTCAGACTCAGTATTTCGAATTTAGGGCATGACTTTGACCATTAGACAGGGTCATCTTGACCATCTTAGTATATTCAGGTGTTTCAGTGCAATAATTATGTTGGTCATTGCATGTCATTTTAGTTTTAGTTATTTACTTTCAGTATTATGTTTTCTCCTGCTTAATCAGTACATTCAATGTACTGACGCATACTTCCTATGTTGTATTATTTTATGATACAGCTGCAGGTTCTCGGTCTTAGCACTGTTAGCCATCCTCATTCAGACTTTCCCAGCGACGTCGGTGGAGAGTCCTCATATTCCGAGGATGAAGATTATTTCTTTCAGTTATGTTTCCTTTATTTATATTTGGAGTTAGCTGGGGCTTGTCCCAGCAACTCATCAATTGTAGTGGCTTTCAGACATAGATATGATTTTCAAAGTTTTATCAGATTTTTGGTTGATTGTAAACTTTATGATTCAACTTTATTTATCATAAATTCTTTTATAGTAGTATTTTAAACCTTCCTCTAGTTATTCTTACTCATAATGCCAATGTATGATAAATCAGGGGTGACTTGGGATTACTTGTGACTCCAAGTACAATGTCCCGTCCAGGGTGTAGACATGGGTCGTGACAGTGCTGATGATAACATTATTTTTGCCTCAGCTCATAGGTACACACTAGATGAAATAATGCAAACCCTACAGGAGTATGAGATTCAGTCTAGACAGAAGGTCAACAAAGAAAAAAGTGCCTATTACATGCAACAGAATTTGGGGACAGATCTAAAACAGTTGGTGGAGCATAGAACAAGAATGACAAGAGGACAATTTCCTATCATATATTTTTATTTCCCAATTACTCATGCTAGAAAAAGGGAAAGATATTACTCTGAACTAATTAAGAAGGTAAAGGATAAAGTTCAAGCATGGAAGAGAATAATGTTATCCTATGGAGGAAAGGTAGTGATGATTTTCAATGTCCTTCAGAGTATCCCAATATATCTACTCTTAGCTATTGTCCATCCTAAATGTGTCATCAAGTTGCAAAATTCTTTTGGAGTCATAAGGATACATAGAGATGTAAACATTGGGCAACTTGGCTTGATATGTGCTTACCTAAATAGGAGAGTGGTTAGAGGTTTAGGTCTATGTTTGATATTTTAATCTCTATGTATGCTAAATTATGGTGGACGTTTACAACAGGGAGGTCATTGTAGGAAACTTTTATCTAGAATTAAATATTATAAGAAGCAAATTCCTACCCTAGTTCAGTGAAAAGGAGGATCACAGGCATGGAAATTAATGCTAGTGATGTAGGGCATATTTACGCAATTATTTTCCATATTTTTCCCTTGCTTAACTATATTTTGAGAATAAATTGTGTGTTTTTTTAGTTTTATATGACATTTGTGAAAAAGAGCTCAATACACATGATTAGATTTTTTCAAGTATGAATGTGATGGATTTTGGCTTCATTGTGTTTAAAAATAGAAAGTATGGCAAAACGCGGTTAAGGAAATTGCGCAGGCATAGCAGTGACATGGCCTGCGCGACAAACAGGCACGACTAGCGCATGGAGCAGCACAGTGCGCCAGCATGTTGGCGCCTTGGCCAACATATACTTTAAAATGCTTGAGTTGTGCACTTTTGAAAAAAAACATTTTGTAACTTAGTCGAATATTTGTTGGAGAATTCATTTAGTTTTAGTAATTCAATTTTGCTTTGGAGATTTTTTAAACATTGTCATACTATTGTAAGTATTTCATTATGATTTCTTCTACATCTTATGTGATTATTTTCTCAAACAATGAGCGGGTAAATCTCTTAAGTTAGGATTATGGTAACCATGATGGATTAACAGAAGTAGGCAAAATAAAATAGTGATTCATGAATGGTGAATTGAGTGGATTATTATTCTCTTCGTTTTAATGAATTTTAGTGGTTGCAAACGTTGAAACATGTTTGTATCTTCAATTTGCTTGACAAAAAGGATTGAAGTTACGAAAAGAGAATAATAGTGGAAATTTGAGGCTACCAACCCTCATCTAATTATATTGATCTCTAATCGAGAATAGTTAATCCAAGACTTATAGCAAGGGAAAATTATAGACACCTAAAGCCCGAGAGGATTTAGGTAAAATTCATTTATGTAGGTCGAGGGACATTAGGTGAGCTTAATCGTCAGTCTTACACAAAATTCACCAGGATAGATCACTAATAAAATAGCCTACTACATGATGAAATCACGGGGAACATAATCCTAGTTTTGTCTCAATAATTGGATAACAACTATATCATTGTGAAACTTAGTGCAACTTAGTTGAATATTTGTTGGAGAATTCATCAAGTTCTTGTAATTCAATGTGTTTTGGAGATTTGTTAAACAATTTCATATTATTGTAAGTATTTTATTATGATTTCTTCTACATGTTATGTTATTATTTTCTCAAACATGAGCGGCTAAATCTCTTAAGCTAGGATTCCGAGAACTATAATGGATTAATGGAAGTAGGCAAACTAAAATAGTAATTCTTCAATGGTGAATTGAGTGGATTATTATTCTCTTCGTTTTAATGAGTTTTAGTGATTGCAAACATTGAAACGTGATTGTATCTTCAAATTGCTGGACCAAAGTGGTTGAAGTTAGGAAAAGAGAATAATAGTGAAAATTTAAGGCTACCAACCCTAATCTAATTAACTTGAGCTCTAAGCGAGGATAGTGAATCCAAGACTTATGGCGAGAGAAAAATATACACACATAAAGTCTGAGAGGATTTAGGTAAAATTCATTTTCTGTCTGAGAGGATGTAGGTCGAGAGACGTTAGGTGAACTTAATTGTCAGTCTTACATAAATTTACCAGGATAGATCACTAATAAAATAGCCTACTATGTTATGAAATGATGAGGACACAGTCCTAGTTTTGTCTCAATAATTTGATAACAACTCAATCATAGTATAAGATTACTTTTTGTTTTTACAACTCCCCTTCTGAAATACTGACTACAGGCTAATTTATTCATCATTGATATTTTATTTCCTCTCTATTCCCTATGGGATCAACCCCAACCTAGTTGGGTTACCGTGTTATACTTCATTGCAAAGTATAAATTGGGCATGAAAAATTTTTAGTATCATTTCTAGGAATACGGTGTTGAAATAGTTAATTAGTATTTAAATTTGGCTTGTAGTCTTTATTTTGTAATTCACATTTTTGTTTCTTTTGTTTGATCACAAATTTTCATGGAAAACCTTGTGGCATAGGTTAATCTCTCACCAAAGGAGATGACTGAGGCACAAATAATCGAAGCTA